>VKOC01018748.1:0-20963 GCA_009364415.1 Spea multiplicata | reverse complement strand
CAGCCGGCATAGGTTCCCCCCTCTCTGATTGGTCAGCCCTGGTCAGGTGACACCACCGACCAATCAGGAGGCTAGGGCTGAGGGGCAGCCCCTGATTGGCTGAGCCGAGTCAGCTGACTCCAGCAACCAATCAGCAGCCGGCCCAGGTTCACCTCTCTCTGATTGGTCAGCCCTGGTCAGGTGACACCACCCACCAATCAGGAGGCTAGGGCTGAGGGGCAGCTGCTGCTTGACTAGGATAAGCCTGTCTTGGCTCATCAGGCGGGAGAAAGTCTCCAGCAGTCACTACCTTAATTGGAGAGTATTCCCTGGAAGGAGGGTTGACGGGAGAGTCCATATTGCCCATAATTACAGGTTCCCCTTGCTAGAAGGGCTGAGCTGCTCCTGTATAGTGAATAATTAAAAGGTCAGGGATTTTCCAGCGACATCTCATTGACTTAGCTATGCATTTTACAGGGCCAGCCAAGCTCTTTACGCAGCAGAAACATATTAATAATTTGGCAATTAGAACATATAGCAAAGTTAAGGAGTTTAAATCAGGTCTCCGCGGTAGACTCGCTTCTGATATTGAGGTGGTCTGTTATAGCAACAATCCACAAATAGCTAGGACTATCTTGCCCAGAGCTGCAAATTCACTCAAATTAAACCCCTATGTTTGGCTTTTGTACAACAGTACACGAATCCTCACACTGGAGGAGGGAAAGCAGAAGGCTTCCCCAAGCTGGTTCACTAACCAAATTAGCAGTTTCTATAGACTCACACACACACACACACACACTTCAATAATAATAATTCAATCATTTGTTTTATTTCCATAAAACATAAAAAATGTCAAGTTCCTTAATGTGCCACCTCAAGTCAAGTCCTAGGTGGGAGTTGCATCTCTATTGGCTCAGCAAGACTCCATTTGTGATTGGGTGTAGCATTTTCCATACTTCGTTAACTCCAAACTGGGATAGCAAACTCCACCGAGCCGTTAATGTGACAAAATAGACAATTGATGCAGGACACACTGCTTGTTTTATCCCACAGGTCTGAGCTGTTAGCTGAGCCCTCGGACGTGGGGGTGTTTTGTGGCCATCAACTTGGAGCAGAAAAACACCACTTTGCTACCAACAACAAGAATGGGTACTGCCTCTATCTTCTCTTTCCAACCTGTTCACTATCCCTGCTCCCTGAAAATCAAATCTAACATTTTCGCATTTGTAACATTTTTACTCATGGTACGTAGACTGTGGAGGACCAACTTATAACATGCTATTCTGCCAAGCCTACTGCGCTTCATAGATGATTTTCTCATCCAGCTTCTCATCAACCTGTGCATTGCCAAAGGATTTTGAGCAGGTTCTCCAAGGCATTAAAAGTTGTTCCAAATAGACGTAGCAGCTCGTCCTGCATTGACCGCGAAAGAGGAAAAAGAAATAAAGGTTAGCACGAAAGGGAAGCCACATTCCAGTAAGATTTGAATAACCCCCAACCACCCTGAAGGTCTGACTCCAAGAGATGAGGGGTGCATGGTTTCATGGGCTGATGCTGGCAGAGCGACCCAAATCCCTTTGACAAAATCATGCAATTTAAATGTATGAACTGGCTATTACACCTGCACTACGGAACACTTCATAAGACATTTTTAAGATTGTATAATTTTCGATTATAAAGAACGTTAGAGAGAGAGAATTGATACATACCAGGGTTTTTTACGTGTTTTCAAATGGTTAACCTGTACCTCTGATTTGGAGTAGTGGTTAAGGTATTGGTCTCCGCTGGCTTAAAGGCCAAAAGGAGAAATGTGGGAATAAGAAGTCATAATCTAAAAGAAAGGTGTCAGATGTTTAGATGTAATAAAATAAAGTTGTTTTTTTTTTTTAATCAGAGGATGGAAATTGAAGCTAAACTGGCAGAAGCTAAAACAGTGAGGGAGTTTAAAAATGCACGGGCCAGGCACAAAGCCTTCCCCACTCTGAAACGAGATCAAATGACATGGATTAAGGTCAGAGTCTTTACATGGGCAGACTAGATGGGCCGAATGGTTCTCATGGAATCAAAGTTCTTAACAACAAGGGAAAGGGACCTGAAAATTTTAGGCTGGTAGTGCATTAAGTTGTAACATGGCCACTGAGATCAGACCGTTAAGGGAAGGAAGAAAGAAAGGCTAGAGGGGGCTAATGTTACTATATTGGCAATGCTATATTAAATAAGGAGGGGAGAATGGGCAAGGGGTGGTCAGTATGGGATGGTAAAAGTAATGATTGGTGAAACAAGTGGCAAAAGGGAGTGTCTTCCTTAAAACTTCTAGGCGGTGAGGTATTAGAGGTCTGAAGCAGATGACGGAATTATTTTTTTTGGGGGGGGGGTCGCAACACTTACGGAATTAAGCAAAGAGAGAAGCATACAAAAGGGGAATGAAACAGGGAGGCAAAGAAGCAGTTGTATCAAGGGAACAAGAGGAAGAAGAGGGACTATGAGCAGCAGAACTGTTTGATGGCAGGAAGGGACAGAAGGGTGACATGGAGAGAGTGCTGCGCAGACTGTGTTGGTACTTAATCGATAAAAATAAACCTACATGTTCATACTCACTCGTTGAAAGGATCACTCAAAGGCTGGTTCCACACTCTGTGGCCACACATAATGGTGGTTTTGCAAATGCTTGCACAACTACGGACCATCTTGCCTCTGATCGCAAGTTCATGTAAGCCTTACCAGCTGCAAGGGCTCACGGCCTGTCCTAGAATGTTAGATCTTCTCATCATTGCCAGGGTCTCTGTCAAATCTATGTGGAATCAACAGAGTCCACCGCTGTCGCTTGTAAAGCAGAAAAAGAAAACAAGTTAATGAGCCACCTTAAAAGGCTGTTCTATTGAGGCAAGCAATTTGCCTTACCACCTAGCCCTCTTTTACCCAATAGTGCACTGGCCCAGGCAATAGCCCGATGCATAGAATAGATGACCATGCAGGAGCATCGCAGACCTTAATAGCACTCGCTCTTGCTTTTTTATTTGGTAAACACAAAAGCAGTAGAACCATTTTCAAAATGATAGAAAGGTATGATTTTCACAAATTATTTTGTATCTAACGTTTCACACCAACAGGCACCTGGGGACTAACGAGTATATGTAAGGGAAAGGATTTTATTTCAATTGCCACCAAAAACAATCAGCTCAGGGTGGTGTCTGTGGGGGAAGGCCATTACAATACAACGGTAACCTACATGGCAACACATATTGTAAAACAACACCCACTGCTCTTTACACACAGAGGGGAAGATGATTTTTGTTAAGCACAAAGGTCTTACCTTTAATGAAGGGCTAAGGCTTCTCTTTAGCCAGTGTCCATGGATGGGCTGCAATCATTTCTTGCTCTATTTCAGGAAAGTATGACAGTGTTAAAGACTTTACTGTAATTAAGGTGCCAATATTCTTAAGAGATATTGTGGTGCCACACTCCCTTGGCTATTGTGAGGTACCCTGTGGGACCACATTGGCCATTTTTTCTTCCAAAACCAACAGAGAGATTGAATTACAATATGAACCATTGGCCCATCTAGCCTGTGTGTTTCTTAACGCTGAAGTCCTTGTCTTTGTTTCGGGGCAGCTATACGATTTCTCGGCAAATGTTTATCTTCCATTACCCTACTAAACTCTACCACTTCTGATTGAGAGGCTGTACAACTGATCTACAACCCCGTCCAACAAAATAATTACATTTTCAGAAAGAAAAATCATATACAGGTATCCATGTGACTGACCAGAACAGACATGGAGAGACTGAGGATGGGCAGAGACAGAAGGGAAAAAGGGATTGTGGAAATCTCCAATGGAAATCCCCTGGTAAAGGCATGTGAGATGAAGACGGTGCACTCACAGCCAGAAACGATCATGGCATGGCTGAAAATGGCACAGCTCCATGGAATCTGCTGGTGCTATATAAATAAATGTACTGACAAGGGGGAAAGCAAAAAGATTAGGAGAAAGAACATTTGGCCAGGGAACTAAAAGCAGAGTGGAAACAAACTGTTGAGGGAGGCTCCTCAATTTAATAGAAACAAGCAGGGGAGAGCAGAATGGGACATACAGTACTGAGAGAGGGGAAGTTAATAATAATAACAAAACATTAAAATGCTAAACAGGGCATAGACAAACTGGTAGATCTGTTCCATATGGGAATCATTGCCTAATTTCAAAAATTACAAGAAAGGTCGGATAAAATGATATAAATGTGTTATTCACAATTGCAACATTGTTAATTACTATATGTACCCATGCTCTCCTGGGTCAACACCATGCCATTAAGGTCTTTGATGCTCCTGTATGCTGCATGGTCATCTATGCATTGGGCTATTATCTGGGCCAGTGCACTATTGGGTAAAAGAGGGCTAGGTGGTAAGGCAAATTGCTTGCCTCAATAGTGTGGCCTTTTAAGGTGGCTCATTAACTTGTTTTCTTTTTCTGCTTTACAAGCGACTGCGATGGACTCTGTTGATTCCACATAGATTTGACAGAGACACTGGCAATGATGAGAAGATCTAACATTCTAGGACAGGCCGTGAGCCCTTGCAGCTGGTAAGACTTACATGAACTTGCGATCAGAGGCAAGATGGTCCGTAGTTGTGCAAGTATTTGCAAAACCACCATTATGTGTGGCCACAGAGTGTGGAACCAGCCTTTGAGTGATCCTTTCAACGAGTGAGTATGAACATGTAGGTTTGTTTTTATTGATTAAGTACCATCACCATCTGTGCAGCACTCTCTCTCCTTGTCATCCTTCTGTCGCGCTGTAACTCCGGGACTGTGTGCCAAGACACTCCCCTCCATTCCGTTAACCCCCTATTGTCCACTGAAGGTCAATACACAAATACGATTTTACAGACACAAACCCGGGCGGCAGATATCTTTTGACAGGTTCTGAATTAGGATTTCGGGCAAGAAATTACCTGTCTTTGGTGGCTGCAAAACAGCCGTACAAGACACTGGGGTAGACCAACGGCGGAGACAGGACTTGTACAGGTAAGATAGCAAAATCATCTTACCGTACAGTGGAGGTGATCAGTCTCCGTCCTCGTCCGTCTCGGTCAGTCCCAGTGACTCCTCAGTTCGGCTGGTCTGCGGTTCACAACCCGAAGCCCCATGTTGGGTGCCAACTGTTTTGCATTGGTACCATAGAAGTACCTAACTGATATCTGCCCCCGTCCTAATAGTTTAAGACCAGTGCATGCACTCGCGAGAAGAACCACACTGAACAGCAGCTCAGTAGTAAAAGAAAAACTTCTCTTTATTGTTGTGGCTTGCATAGGCTTATATAGGCAGTGAGTGTAGCATCATGTGCAAACTGTACTAAAAAGCTGAGGATTGGTTATTCTCATATAGGGGTGGTCTTCCTCCAGGACCTGGGTGGTATGATCTAGGGCGTAGTCCCGGACGGAGGCGCCATCTTAGATATATCTTTTGTTCTGTTGAAGCAAGGAAAAGTATAGCAGCCATTTTGATATATTTAAAGCAATAAACAATAGAAATAGGCATTTTATCCATAACAGTTAAGGCATTGGTCTTCCACCCTTTGTAAGGTGTTTTCAAGGTCACTAGGCAGCTAGCTGTGATGTATCCCTTTAAAATTGATTGAAAAGTAGAGGCGGCTTATCCATGGTGAATGGTTTGCAGGAAACAATTTACTACAAAGACTAAATACATATACATTATAGGAGAGAGAGAGAAGGTGTGATAGAAAGATTGAAAGGAGTTGGGTTTTTTCAAAGCAGGAGAAATGTGGGAACAAGAGGTCATAATCTAAAAGAAAGGGGTCAGAGGTTTAGACGTAATAAAAGAAAGTTTATTTTAATCAGAGGATGGAAATCAATGGAAATCAGTGTAACACCCGGCCAGTTTTTAATGTTGTTAACAACAAAGGTAAGGGACCTGACAATTTTAGGCTGGTAGTGCATTTAACTGTAACATGGCCACTAAGATCAGACGATTAAAGGAAGGAAGCACTTTTGAAGAGGCGGCACTTTGCCGCCCCAAGCGCCTTTTTTTTTTTAAGCGGAGGAGAGAGGGGTGCCGAGTGGTTTTCAGTACCCGCTCTGAGTCCCTCTCTCCTCTGCGAGCCCTCTAGCTCGGTGCCAGCGTGTAATGCTGTGCGCCGGAATATGACGTCATTTCCGGCGCTCAGCAGTGAAGCAGTGCGTAATACATTGGGCCCAGTGTGTTTTGTGTTTCTTAACGCTGAAGCCCAAAACAAACATGGAAAGACTGAGCATGGACATAGACAGAAGGGAATAAGTGATAGTGGAATTCCCCTGGTAAAGGGAAGTGAGATGAAGGAGGTGCACTCGCAGCCAGAAATGATCATGGCATGGCAGAAATGGGCACAGCTACATGGAATCGGCTGGCGCTATATAAATAAATGTACGTACCGCGGCAGAGCAGGGAGACTCTCCGCAGGACTGCTGGAGTGAAAGGTAAGTGAAGTACAAAGGGGGGTAGGGTAAATAATAGGAAAGGAGGGGGTAGATAATGGCGGCACTATGTCTTGGGCCGGCCCTGAAGGAGATTATCTCCCCTATAACTTCCAGGCAGGGAAGTATTAGAGGTCTGAAAGAGATTGGGTGACGGAATTATTTTTTTGGGGGGTTGCTACACTTATGGGATTAAATTACGAGCATGCAAAAGGGGAATGAAAAGGGGAGGCAAAGAAGCAGTTGCAACAAGGGAACCAGAGGAAGAGGAGGGACTATGAGCAGCATAATTCAGAACCTGTCAAAAGATATCTGCCGCCCGGGTTTGTGTCTGTAAAATCGTATTTGTGTATTGACCTTCAGTGGACAATAGGGGGTTAACGGAATGGAGGGGAGTGTCTTGGCACACAGTCCCGGAGTTACAGCGCGGTGTGCTCGTGACAATATAGAGGAGTGTTTTGGCACATAGTGCCGGAGTTACAGCGTAGTGTGCGCGTGACAATATAGGGGAGTGTTTTGGCACATAGTCCCGGAGTTATAGCACGGTATGCGCGTGACAATATAGGGAAGTGTCGGGTGCGCGTTACGGGTATACATAACAGCGCGGGATATATATATATATACATATATATATATATTGTGAGCTGGGATCATGTAACCACACAGTCTTAAGGTTTGAAATACCACATGAGGCTGAATTCTTTTTAGAAATTGTAGTCCTTTTATTAAAAAGGTCTTTAAACAAACAAATAAAACAAACAAAAAGAAAAACCTTGCTCTCTGAGCACTTACTGACAAACAACAACTAACTATCGTTGGACTGCTTACCCGCTACCAACAAAAACATTTAGCACAGACCTTTTTGCTTTAGGAACCGTTCAGCAGAATTGTTAGGAGAAAATGCAGTCTCACTCACTGATTGTGTCTTTCTCACAGGGCTCCTTTTTGTAGCAGCCCCCTGCTAACAGGTAACGGGTGAGTAATTATCTGGGATAACCAGAACTCCTGGATCATCACCTGCTGCAAGTAAACTGTGGAGTGGAGCACTGGCCCATAATTTAATTGAGAAAACCAGAAGGATGTGGAAACTAGACGACTCTATATTATATAATAAAGAAAATATTAAGCACCTAGCAGAATCAATAAATCTATTTTTTAAAGAAAATAACCCTAAAGATACTTCCCCAGAAAACAATTGGTGCACATTTAAAGCCTTCTTAAGAGGGCTTTTAATAAAACTAAAATTTAAATCTAGGAAGAGTCAAGGGAGGAACCTCAGGGAATTATATATATTATTTAACCAGTATACTTTAGAAAATAACCAGAAAAACTCAAAGAGATCCAAACACAAATTAACGAAAAGCTAATGGAGAACACAGTCCAAGTTATGGAAAAATTAAAAACTAAATTTTACTGTTGTAGTAATAGGGTAGATAAAATTATGACAAAAAGATGAAGGAAAATAAAATCCAATAACCGAATTAACAAGCTTGTGATAGATAATGAGATCTACCTTACACCTGAAGCAATTGGAAACCAATTCAATTATTACTATGGAAAACTATACAACTTTGGTAATACGGTTTCACAAAAAGACATTGAACATTATTTTTCTAAAATAAATTTACCCCAGATTTCAGAAATAAATAAATAAATAAATAAATAAAATGGCAGAAGCCTGGTACAGTACAGCGAAAGCAATACATAAGGATGGATAGAAGAAGAAATACAGACAGTGGGGAAACCGTTATATGTGTACCATAAATGTACTACTGTACCGCAAGGTAGCACCTCGCCACCGCCCTACAAGGGCGGACGACCCGTATGGACATGTTTTAATTTTGGTGCCTTAAATCCCGAATGGCAGGACATATGTGTTTGATGTGGCGCCCACAAGCCCAGCCCCGCCCGGTACTACAAAATTAACGCTCGCTCCGCCCCAGAATCAAATCTCCATCCCCCCTTTAACGGCGCTTTCCGGTGACCGCCATCTTGGTGCACCCACTTCCACCCCGGAAGGCCCAGCCTATACCCCACTCTATCCTGTGCTGCAAGCAGACGGGTCCTACTATAGGCTTCCAGATCGGGTGCCAATTATGCCTGTAATTGCGGGTCCCCCTACTCTGACACCACAAGCTCCAGTAGGCAGAGTAGTCGTAATTCCCCCCGCCACAGCCTTGCCAGACACAACCTAAACATCTGTGGGCAGCCAGACATCTCCGTTTACAGTGTTCATTATTTATTCCAGATAATGTCACTCTTCTCAGGTGTCAAATTCTGAACCCTTCTACCCTTCTTCCACTTCCTGAGGGGGGTGACAGAGATAGGGAAGACGAGGACTGCAGAAACGATCTGACAACCAGTCTAACCATGACTGTTTTGAATTTATGAAGATGGAAACCTCACATCTTCCAACAGTAATCGATACCCCTATAGATGATGCGGATCTAACATGTTTTTTGGACAGTTCCAGATATGCAGACCATGAGGGGAAATATCATACTGGGTATGCGGTGACCACCACAGACACTGTCCTGGAAGCACAAGAACTGCCACCCACCAAATCTGCTCAAGAAGCTGAACTAGAAGCTCTCACGGCAGCATGCAGGCTGGCTAAGGAAAAGACTGCTAACATTTATACAGACTCCAGATACGCCTTTGGGGTAGCCCACGATTTTGGGCCCATATGGAAAGCCCGTGGATTTCTGACCGCCGCAGGTAGCTCTTAAGAAATTAATGGAAGCTTTTATCCTCCCCGTGAAAGTGGCAGTTCTTAAAGTAAAAGCTCATGGAAAACTAATTTCACTTCAAGCAGACCAAGCAGCGAAACAAGCTGCTAGTGGACAGCAGGAAGTGAAAGAAGGACTAGGAACCACAGACGTTACCATGGCCTTCCAAACTACCCCTATAGACTATAAAGAACTACAAAATATGCAAAATCTAGCGGAGGAAGAGGAGAAAAATTTGTGGAAAAAGAAAGGGGCCACAGTCAACTAAGATGGACTCTGTGTCTCCCCAGAGCCCTTTACCCGGCTGTGGTGCAATGGGCTCATGGAGCTTCTCACTTGTCAAAGACTCTTATGAATCAACTGATCGATAAGTACTACGTAGCAACAGGCATTACCACGCTGACCAATAATTTTTGTAGAGCCTGTATAATATGCGCTAGATGCAACCCAGGACGAACGGCCAAGGTACCCAGAAAACATCTGGCTAACCGTTATACCAGTTCCAACGAATACAGATTGATCATATTCAAATACCAAGGAGCGAGAGATTCGAATATGCTCTGGTGGTGATTGACATGTTCTCAGGTTGGTCCGAAGCTTATCCTGTTACTAATATGACTACAGCAAAGAAACTACTACGTGAAGTGGTATGCAGATTTGGAGTGCCGGAAGTAATCGAGAGCGACCAAGGACCCGCCTTCACCGCTACTCTGACCAAAGAAATATGGAATGACCTGGGAGTGACGCTTACTTTCCACACCCCCTACCATCCCCAAAGCAGTGGGAAGGTGGAAAGACTGAATGGAATTCTAAAAGCCCATATGCTGAAAATGGCCCAAGATACATGTATGGCCTAGCCTGTTCAGTGTCAGATACACCCCCCGGGGAAATCACTCCCTCTCCCCTTTTGAAGTTCTGTTTGGGTCAGCACCGAAATTAGTGTGTTATTCTCCCCAGCAACTGCAAATGCATACTGATATATTAAACTACCCATCGCCTTGTTCAGTGTCAGATACACCCCCCGGGGAAATCACTCCCTCTCCCCTTTTGAAGTTCTGTTTGGGTCAGCACCGAAATTAGTGTGTTATTCTCCCAGCAACTGCAAATGCATACTGATATATTAAACTACCCATCGCCTTGTTCAGTGCGATACACCCCCCGGGGAAATCACTCCCTCTCCCCTTTTGAAGTTCTGTTTGGGTCAGCACCGAAATTAGTGTGTTATTCTCCCCAGCAACTGCAAATGCATACTGATATATTAAACTACCCATCGCCTTGTTCAGTGTCAGATACACCCCCCGGGGAAATCACTCCCTCTCCCCTTTTGAAGTTCTGTTTGGGTCAGCACCGAAATTAGTGTGTTATTCTCCCCAGCAACTGCAAATGCATACTGATATATTAAACTATGTGACCACCCTAGCGCAAAAGTTGACTAAAATCCATGCTCGAGTATTCTCTTCTATTCCAGATTCTAATGCAGACCAAGGTGCTCACAATCTAGTGGCTGGAGATTGGGTTCTACTAAAGAAGTTTGTGCGAAATAACCCCCTTGAACCGCATTACGAGGGCCCATTCCAAGTCCTGCTGACCACTTCCACATCCGTAAAGTTATCCGGCAGGAACAGTTGAATTCACGCTTCTCACTGCAAGAAAGCTCCAGTCCCTGATGAGAAAGAACCAGTGGTTCAATGATGACGCCATTTTATATCCTTTTTGTAATACTCTGGGTAATGGGACCACTACCAAAGGCCCAAAAACTTGCCATTACTTGGAAAGATGGGTTGACCAGTTTCTGCTATAATTCGTCCAGTACGGAGGTGACCACATTTATGTTCGATTTCTGTCATAGAGTAGTCTGTCGTCCAAATATATCTTGGCAATGTATCATATGGAGGGATTACCCCAGAGTTATTTATATTTGTGTCATGGATGATTACTGGGGCTCTGATTGTGGTTATTGGGGTTCTGCAGGGTGGGCCACAGGAATAGACTGGGGATATAGACCCAAAAGTGCTTTAAACCGAAAGAATAAGAATGGCAAATCTCTGATAAACCGTATGACCGTGTTCAAAACCGGTATCTGTTCGAACAGTGGGAAATCAGGCAGTAGCATGCCCCCCACTCTAACCATAGAAAACCCTAGCCCAAACGATGTTGGAATGTATTTTTTAAGAAACTATTTTAAAGGAACGAGGGGAAGCAGGAGAAATTTATGCTGAAGGACATGTTTAACAATTCTGAATGAAAAAATCTTGCCAAGAACTTACCAGCTCCTAATTCCCGTCAGCCCCATATGCAATCCCTTGGTGGTATAATAGCCATGGCCAACCCTACTTTCGAAGATACTATGGCCGTTGAAAGAGGTTATTCAGACACAAATGTATGGCTAGAATGAATGAAATATACTGCTCAGAAACTTAACCGCCAGTGCCCGACCCCACCTAGGTACCGTACCCCTACCCATCCCCAATGCCAGTCACGAATGTTTTCTCAGCCTGTTAACCAATACTTCTACCAACAATAGTAATTGTGAAGCTTGGAAACAAGAATATCCCCTGACCACGAAACTCCCCGTCCGGGAGAAGGGATTACTATTTATAAAGGGAACTACACTTGCTACGCAAGTAGGGAGGGAAACCAAAGATTTTTGGGAAATGTTTCTGATGGGTACTGTTTCGATTATAGTCTGTTAAATAGCTCACACTTACAAAACGAAGTACAATCTTTGAGTGATGCTTATTGGATATGTGGGGACATGAAAATAAAGACTAGATTAGAAGGTAATTGGACTGGCGAGTGTGCCCTAGTCAAGGTGTTAATGCCAGCGCCATAGGGGAAATCCAGACGGTAATCCGACGTAAGAGACGTACCCCGCAAGGTAGTTTCCATGTGTATATTGATGCCATAGGACAACCAAGAGGGGTCCCTAATGAGTTCAAAGCTCGAGACCAGGTAAAAGCCGGATTCAAATCCATTTTACCTATGTCACAATATCACGATAAACAAGAATGTAGATTGGATAAACTACCTCTATTATAACCAACAGAGGTTTGTCAATTATACAAGAGATGCCCTTCAAGGCCTGGCAGATCAAGAAGAACCAACTTCCACCATGACATTTCAAAATTGAGTGGCCCTAGATATGATTTTAGCCGAGAAAGGGGGAGTGTGCAAAATGATTAAAGAGACCTATTGCACTTAAATCCCCGATAATACTGGCCCTAAGGGCAAAGTAACCCTAGCCATCAAGAGGTTAACTAATTTATCCGATAAACTTAAGAAACTCAGGTATAACCGACCCATGGGACCAGTATTTCAGTTGGATGAGTGGATGGCAGAAAGTACTTATGCAAATCGGTATCACTATTGTTATAATTTTGGTTATTCTTGCCCTTATTGTTTGCTGTGTTATGCCCTTTCTGAATAAATTGATGGAAAAGGCTTTAGATACAGGGGCTTCCGTGTTGATACACCAGGAGGAGGACTGCACCAAAGATAAGCCATACTTAAGACCTTTTCCCCAAATTACAACCTTCTAAGACTATAGGCATAGCATCTGACTCTCCCATGAGTAAAGTCTGTAACTAGGGGGGTCAGGGACAAGCCATGGCTCGTCTAAAGTGCAGCTCAAAAGAGTTCCAAGACACATGAGAGCAGATGAAATAGGTGTCTGTAGGGACAGGTAAAATAGCCATTTTAAGGGGGGACTGTTATGGATAAAATGCCTATCTCTATTGTTTAAAGCTTTAAATATATCAAAATGGCTGCTATGATGGCGCCTCCGTCCGGGACAAGCCCTAGATGATACCATCCAGGTCCGGGAGGTAGACCACCCCTATATGAGAATAACCAATCCTCAGCTTTTTAGTACATTTTGCACATGATGCTACACTCACTGCCTATATAAGCCTATGCAAGCCACAACAATAAAGAGAAGTTTTTTACTACCGAGCTGCTGTTCAGTGTGGCTCTTCTCGCGAGTGCATGCACTGCGAGAACTATTAGGATGGGGGCAGATATCAGTTAGGTACTTCTTTGGTACCAATCCAAAACATAACCACTACTCCAAATCAGAGGTACACGTTACCGATTTGAAAACACGTAAAAAACCCTGGTATGTATCAATTCTCTCTCTCTCTCTAACGTTCTTTATAATCGAAAATTATACAATCTTAAAAATGTCTTATGAAGTGTTCCGTAGTGCAGGTGTAATAGCCAGTTCATACATTTAAATTGCATGATTTTGTCAAAGGGATTTGGGTCACTCTGCCAGCATCAGCCAATGAAACCATGCACCCCTCATATCTCTTGGAGTCAGACCTTCAGGGTGGTTGGGGGTTATTCAAATCTTACTGGAATGTGGCTTCCCTTTCGTGCTAACCTTTATTTCTTTTTCCTCTTTCGCGATCAATGCAGGACGAGCTGCTACGTTGATTTGGAACAACTGTTGTGCCTTGAAGAACCTGCTCAAAATCCTTTGGCAACGCACAGGTTGATGAGAAGCTGGATGAGAAAATGAAGCGCATTAGGCTTGTCAGAAAAGCATAATTTGGTCCTCCACAGTCTACGTACCATGAGTAAAAATGTTACAAATGCTAAAATGTTAGATTTGATTTTAAGGGAGCAGGGATAGTGAACAGGTTGGAAAGAGAAGATAGAGGCAGTACCCGTTTTTGTTGTTGGTAGTAAAGTGGTGTTTTTCTTCTCCAAGTTGATGGCCACAAAACACCCCCACGTGATTTACGGTCCGAGGGCTCAGCTAACAGCACAGACCTGTGAGATATGACAAGCAGTGTGTCCTGCATCAATTGTCTATTTTGTCGCATTAACAGCTCGGTGGAGTTTGCTATCCCAGTTTGGAGGTAACAGAAGTATGGAAAATGCTACACCCAATCACAAATTAACAGAGTCTTGCTGAGCCAATAGAAACTCAACTCCAACCTAGGAAGTGACTTGGTGTGGCACATTAAGGAACGCCTCACACATTTGTAATCTTTAATGGAAATAAAATGAATTATTTAAGTGTGTATTATTATTATTTTTTTTATATATTCCTTTGCTTTGTAGTTGTCACTGCAGATGGTAGGAAGTGCTAGCATCTGCAAATTTAGAGGGAGGCTATAGAAAATGCTAATTTGGTTAATAAACCAGCTTGGTGAAGCAAAAAGCCATTCTTAGTAACCACGTAGACCAAAACAAAAGACATCTTGTCTCTGCCCTTACAAGCCACCGTTTTTTAGTTTTAGTGCGCTTGTTTGGGAGTCAGGTTAGGTAAAGGACTGTATGGGGGATTGTTTCTCTGGGCCATTATGCCTATTCTCTGTGGTGTAGTGGTTAAAGGGTTGGATTTGGTTTCTTGAGGTTCTGAGTTCAATTCTGTATGTCTTCATCTTTACCTAGATCTGTTTTGGTCTCCAAAAAATGAACAAAAACCTAAACATAAGACATCTTGTCTCTGCCCTTACAAGCCACCTTTTTTTTAGTTTATTTAGTGCGTTTGTTTGGGGTCAGGCTAGGTAAAGGGGGTAAAAACTAAAGGATTGTTCCTGTTCTCTGTGGTCTATTGGACCAATTAGTGTATGGGCAGGTGCATGTAAGGGCAGTGTATGTGTATATGTGTTTTAACCCCTTCAATCCCATATAGACGTACCGGGACGTCCAAAAAAACGCCTATTAAGAAAACCCTATGGACGTCCCGGTACGTCCAGCCCTTCTTGCAGCGCCAGGGACACATCCCTGCCGCTACACGGGAGATCAGGCTGTCATTTGACACCCTGGACTCCCCACTTCCAGCATGAAAGCCGGTAAGCTGTTTCAAATGCGCGATCGGGCATTCCCTTCCGGGTTGCGTCCCCCAGGGGATATCCTGTCCTCCGATGAGGCACAGAGACGATGCGATCTCTATGCACGTCTGTGAGGACCTGCATAGAGATCACAGTGTGATCGGTGCAGGGGGATCGCGGGGAAGGGAGTGAGAAACCATGTCTCTCACCCCCCTCCCGTCCTGAAACAGAAATTGGTTGATGCCAGAGGAGGCCCCTGCAGGCGACAATAGACTCACTCGCACGGCCCTTTAACTCCTGACGGCGGAACTTGGCCTGGGGAAACCATGGTCTCCCTGCTCCAAGAGTTAAAGGTCCGTGCAAGTGACTATTGGTCGTTTGTACGGACCTTTAACTCTTGGAGTGGGGAGACCAGAGGTCTCTCCTGGCCAAGTTGCGGCACCAGGATTTTAAAAGTCTGTGAGAGCGACTCTATTGGTTGCCAGCAAGTGGCTCGTCTGCCATCAACAAATGAAGTGCAAATTAAAGCTGCCAAAACCCCTTCTACCAAAAACGGCAAAAAACTAAGAAGAAAACGAACACCAAGAATGTACACGAATATTCACCCGGACCGAACACAGGAACGGGCGCATATTCGTAGAATACAAAGATTTTTCCCCCCACGAAGATGAACATGAAGAGTTGGCCTGCGCCCAAGTCTAATAGAAACTGACTTTCCACAATTAACTATGGAATTTCCTTCTAACAAGTCTGATAGTATAGCATAAGCTTTCTTACAATGTGAACCTGTACATATTTGTACGTTTTTTTATTGCTTTTTTGAATTCTGTAATATTTGCTGCATGTTTAGCAATTTTGTGCCAGGCTCTATTACTGCAAGCAATTTAGAAAGTTAATGACTTCTGGCTTGATTTTATACACAGCTGCTATCATTACTATTGCCAAGTGTTAGAGCCAAAAATCACAATTTGACAGCTTCAGGCCAATTGACATTATGATCTTTTTAATTGGATTTTATGTCAATTTAGATATTTAATTCTCAATTGACTCTCACATTGAATATTCCCCTCTAATATTTCTGTCAGAGGACGGTATGTTAGTACACTTCACAGAATCACTGCTCATTCACAGAGGTTTAGCTCCTCGATAAATTAAGTCATAAGCTTACCAATAAAAAAGGATTTGACATAACAGGCCCTGGAGATAGGTAAAAATATTTTTTTGAATGGAACGTGTCAGTCAAAGTAAAGGTGGCATTTCACAGACAATGAATCATCATAAATTTCACCTGACAAATAAGCTATAGCAAAAGGTTCATAAAAGCCTTTTCATTTCCACCGAGTCAGTTTTTTAAATATTAAAAGAAAAACGGAAGGCTAAAAAATACCCCAATATTTAAAATGTATACAACCAATTATGCTTAAAACTCCATATTTGAGGGCCATTTTATATAGCCAATCACAGGCTTTTAAGAACAGAATCTGTGGTATATACCGTATTTCCTTGTCTTATATTCAAGGTCGTTTTATAATCAGAACTCAAATAGAGTTCTGACTTAAAGACTAAGATCTAGATCCCCGCAGTGCTGCAGGGGACCTGGATTCTCCTCTCTGGCAGCAAGTGGGCATCTGTGCAATGTGCGCAGACATCCTCTGCTGCTGCTGGCACTTCCTCTGGGGCTTCTATGACAGAGCGCCGGCATCACATGACCTTCGGGTGCTCCAAAATAGAAGCCCCAGAGGATGTGCCGGCAGCAGCGGAGGTTGTCTTTGCGCATCCCGCAGCCGGTGAACGTTTGCGGGATGTGCACAGACAACCTCTGCTGCTGCCAGCACTTCCGCTGGGGCTTCTTTGACAGAGCACCAGCGCGACATTCATTCATTTGCTCATTCATAGAAGCCCCAGCGGAAGTACCGGCCAGCGCATCGCACAGACCTCCACCGGCTGCCCCCACTAGACACCAGATTATTGTTCCTATGGTATACACATCACATGGGATTATACTACATGTATATTCAGTATTTTGGTTTTTAAACACACAGATGCAGAGCTGTAGCTAGCTCCTTTTGGCTTCCAGGCAGACCACCAGCAGCAGAGCCCCTACAAAACGGGAATTAACCCCTTCAATGCGATCGCGGCATTGAAGGGGTTAACGCTGCACTGACGCTCTAATGGAGCGATCAGGCAGCAGGGGGGTGTTGGGTCAGGTTTTTCTGCAATCGCGGTTTCTGCCTACAAAATCACTCCGTGGGAGTGATCGTAGGCTTGGGGGTGGGCTTAGACAGGCTGTGCTGGTCTGCCCAGACTCCTACATTAGTTCCTTCTGACATTGCTGCCTTCACTACAAGATGGATGATGTGGGCTACACAGAGCACACCAACAATATGATCGCAGCGCTTTCACCATATTGGCACCTACGTCAGTTACCACAAAACCAACTTCAACATTGGTGCCCGCCTCTTCTCCCACCCGAAGGCTAAACATTTTCCTCATTGCATGCAGAATATTTTGGGAAGTGTGCTTTTCATCCATCACTTCTGCATGGAGAAGGAATGATTGGTAGCCTGCTGCAGCAGCTTTCTTAGACACACCGGGCTGCCACCAGTGTGCTGTCAAAGAAAGAAAGGCATGCTGCCCACTAGGTGCACTCCACAAGTCTGTTGTGAAATTAACAGACTGACCAGCAGCCTTGGAAAGCTCCTCTTTCACTGCTGAAACACAGGACCAATACAATGAGGGGGCAATGTTCCTACTGAAAGTGGAACGTGACGGAACTGTGTATTGTGGAGCCACAGCCGCCATCAATTGTTTGAAAGGCTCCCCTTCAATCATGGAGAAGGATGCCCCTCCAACAGCAATGAACTGACCAATAAGTCGCGTTACTTTATTGGCCTGCTGTTTGGGGTGGGCTGGACATGCAGTGCTCCAACCTGCCTTGGTCTCTGGCTGCCAGCACAAGCTGCTGCTGCTATTGGTTCAGAAGCAGCTGTTGGGGGTTTTCCACTCTCTCTGGAGATGGTACTAGTTGTTGTTGTAGTACCACGGCCACCAGCTATGCTGCCTGCACTACGTTTTTCTTCTGCATCTTTCCCCAATAGCACAGCCATGTGTTGAGTGCTGAGGTGATGCTTGATGCTAGCACTGGTAAAATGGCCAGACACTTTCCCTCTCCTTTTAGCTTCCCACAATGTTTGCACTTTCCATAGCGCCCTTCTCCAACGTTTTCAAAGTTCTCCCAAATTGGGGCGCGCATAGCCTTGGAATGTGCCTTGGGTACTGCTTCTACTGCTCGGGGTGGATGAACAGTGGCAGAACTAGTGGTGGTGGCACTGGTGGTACCAGTACTGGCCATAGTGGGACTGCTAATTGCTTTAACTTTACCAGATTTAGTAGGTTTTGCTGCTGGTGGTGGGATGATCTTAGCGGAGAAGGTGGAGGCTCAGGGGGAAATTGTGCACTAGTCATTTGTACACTGCTCCCTGAGAAATCTGATTACTGACCACTCATCTCCTCTACCTCCAGCCATTATTATAAATATGTTCTATAATATATATTAGAAGAATTACTTATATTATGGATTATAGATAGAAGAATATAGATTATGAATTAGAATTTATATTATATTATGTTCTTATAATATATTATAGATTAAGATTAACCCCTTAATGACAAAGCCTGTACATGTACGGGCTCAAAATGCTTGGTTTTCAATGGGTTTAGGGACCGCCCATTGTCCTTAAGGGGTTAAAGATTACAATTATTTTAGTACTACAGCTATCTTTGCTTAGTTGTTGTCGTCACACAGTCAATCTTCCTTGAAAAGAAATTAGAAAATAAAATGTCACAGCAAAACAGTTAGCTTCACTGCTTGCTGAACAAAAACACACATCACTTATGTGGCTGCACTCACTAGCCCAACAAGTTCACTTCACTGATGGACTGAGGTGAGCAAAACACTAAGGGTACTTTTAATAAAATTGAAATAAAATGTAAAATGAGAAAATCTTTGCAAAACAGTTAACGTCACTGCTTGCTGATCAAAAAAGAACACAGCACTTATGCGGCTGCACTCACTAGCCCAACAAGTTCACTTCACTGATGGACTGAGGTGAGCAAAACAGATGAAATAAAATTAAATATTATTAATTAAGAAAAATTTACTTGGTCTCTTGCTGTTGCTAAAACAAAGCACAAACTAAAGAGCTGCAGCACCAGTACTAATGAGATTACTAGATTATCTGAACTATAAGATAGTAGTAATTAATTATTAATTTTATTTATAGCTAATTAACTATTAAGCTAGTTAAAATTAATTATATAATATTACTAATGATTTTAGATTAGACACTAGTAGATGTCTTGAATGTCTACACTACACTCTACACTAGTATACTATAGTATATAATATATATATATGACTGACAAATATATATAATATTATAATGTACTATTAAATTATTATATATTCTATTAAATTATTATTTATAAATTCTATTATTTACTTTATCTAAGTGAAGACAGGACAGGCAGTAGGCACTAGTGCCAGCCCAGGGCAAGGGCACCCCAGTGCCACTGAGTGCACTGCAAACTCAACAGCACTACACAGTTGATGACAGAAGCACTGGAAAAAAATTAAATTAAAAAATGACTAAATTAATAAAATTATTAATTCAGTAGAACTGAAGTGAGGAAGAGTACACTGTGAGAAATGGCAGGCTGAAGCTTACCAGTCTCACACAGAACAGTACAATCTCTCTCTGTAACGCTCGGATGCAGCACAGCAGTGTTGCTAAAGCAGTCACAGCGAAAAAATGAATGGATCTCTCAGGCAAGCTCTGGTCTTATAAAGGCAGTTTCAGAATTCAAAAAACAGCAGCACAGGCATTGGACGAGACCCTTAGCGTGACGTCACAAGAGCGAGCTAATTGGACAGACGATTCTTTGTGGTTGTGAGTCTTCGTCTTCGCCTACGTTTTGCAGGCACTGTATTCTGTTTAGGGCTGCAACAACTAATCAATAAAATCGATAATAATTGATAATGAAAATCGTTGCCAACTAATTTCATTATCGATTAATTGAATCGATTTTTATCGATGAGAAAATGAGTATTTGCTCTGAAAAATATCCCTCATTATATAATCCGTTTCAGTGACTCACAGCAGCAGTTCCTACTTACCAGTCCCTGCCTGCAATCACTGTGACAACTGGCCCCGCCCCTTCCTTCTGCCAGAACCACATGGCAGTGACACTCATCTAACTGTAAGTATAAAAGTTAAGGGAGGTGGGGGTTAATTTAGAGGCAGCTGTGGTTAATGGTGTGTTTAGGGTTAATTTAGGGGCAGTTGTGGTTAATGTGGTGTTTAGGGTTAACTTGGGGCAGTTGTGGTTAATGGTGTGTTTAGGGTTAACTTAGGGGGAGTTGTGGTTGATGGGGTCTTTAGGGTTAATTTAGGGGATGCTGTGGTTAACGGGGTGTTTAGGGTTAATTTAATGATGAGGACTGAGGGTTAACTTAATTAATTTAATAAAATTAACTTAAGGTGCAGTTAGAGGTAAAGGGGGGCAAACTAAGGGGAATTTAAATCCTGGGGGCAGTGAAGATTAACTCAGTACTTATTTATAAAAGTATGGTGTCAGTGTGATGCGAACTGGTCTGTGACTCTATGAGGGGACTATGAGATATCGGTGGGGTATAAGGCATATCTGAGAAGGACGGAGTGACATATCTGGGGGTATAAGGCATATAGGGTATATAAGGCATATATGGGGGCATATCTGGGGAGGGCAGTGTGGCATGTCTGGGGAGGACAGAGTGGTGTATCAGGGGGTATAAGGCATATCTGGGGCCACAGTGGCATATCTCGGGGTAGAGTGGAGTGGCATATCTGGGGTAGAGTGGAGTGGCATATGTGGGGAGGGCAGGGTGGCATGTCTGGGAAGGATGGAGTGGTGTATCAGGGGGTATAAGGCGTATCAGGCACAGTGGCATATGTGGGGGGTAGA
>VKOC01018747.1:0-22219 GCA_009364415.1 Spea multiplicata | reverse complement strand
GATGTGTTTTTACAGTAAATAACTATAACTATAACTATAACTATAACAAAAAACATTTGATGTCTATTTCACAGTAACACCAAATTTCAATGACATAAAATCAAATTGGTAGTCCAAAAATAAGTTTCATTAGCACAGCATTGTAGACTTTTTGGAATAATACCATTTTAACTAAAGGTGATAGTAATTTGAAAGAAGTACTCATAGACAGCAACAATTATGAGAACAAACCTTTTTATTTAATAGTAAACATTGTATGGCTAGTTAAAAGATGGAGCTGCCTCTGGACTCACGAAGAGTCATTCTTCAGCACGGAGGAAAGAAAAAAAACCTTGGTTTGTTGAAGAAAATCTCTGGGAAGCCATGGCTCAAAGAACTGCCCCTCCCTCTGGGCACTAAGAGGCTAACTCTGATTAGTACTAAAATGTAAAGAATTTACCTTTTTACTTAATTTAATTTGAGGCCCCCTGGTGTTGGAGATGTGAGAGGAGACCAAGTGAAATGTGGGAAGGGAGAGCTAAACAGATATGCTTGGTGGTTTGGATATGTTGTCAGATATTTTATCATAGAAAACATGTATTCCATATATTCTGTATTTTACATGAACACAAAATGGAGTCAGAGCCATTTTATTTAACTTAATCATGTAGTGATTATTTCTTTTTGTCCTTATTCTCTCTATAATTGAGAACAAAGAAGTATTCATGTATATAGATGTTTCAGAATGTATGATACAATTAATGTTATCTTCCATGAGAAAGTTAAGGAGTAGACGCTGCATATCCTTGGGAATGTAAATTGGTATGGGGGATACATGGTAAGACTACCAAGTCCTGAGTTACTATCTAGGAGGTAACACCTGGCGATAAGGGTGACCAAGGATAAATTCCAAACACATATGTAATGGTTTTAAGTTAATTCTTAGACCAGAGCGTCTCTCACAGGTAAATTAAGAAATTACAACGGTGTAAATATGAGTAGAAATTCTAATTTTAATGGGTAAAACCCACCGTTGTGATTGGATAATTCCAATCAAGAGGTGGAGGTTATGATAATAAGCCCTGTCTTTAAAAGCTAAGGTTTTTAATAATTAAGGACTCTCACCTAAGAAACGGACCTTAAAAAACTGACCCTGATATAGACAGACCCGGACGGGCTGATTCACCAAATAAACCGCAGAGAATTGGAATCTTAAGATCCTGACACCATATTTCACTCTTGGAGTTACTTTGAGTTCTAATCTATATAATTTGTAGAAAGTGATATTCTTTCCATTCAATTTCTTGCCACTGAACCTGGATTAATTTCTACAAGGACCAGTTGGATCACAGCAACGAGTGGTGGTAAATATAATTGTTTTATTATTCTGAATAGAGATGAATTTTGTCTTCTTCATATAGAATTCCCTGTTTCTGGGAAATAATATATGGCATTATTGTATATGGCGGCTTGTGAGACTGCAGCTTATAACCCGTGATAATAACAATAATGAAAAGGTATTTTTACCCGTAGATGAAGTTTGACATTATTTGCGTCTATTAGGAATTTCACTAAATACTCTTAGACATTATTAAATTATTTTAATTTGTCATATTATTTGAACTAATATATAAGAGAGATAGTGATATTTTCGTTACCGCCCTGATAATTATCAATTTTTGGTTGCTGAGTGGAATGGAAATTAATTGTGTGTTAGACTCATAAAGTACCAATTCATATTGATAACTATCGATAATATACTGTATTTGAATTGATTCATTTTTTTTGACATGTTTTAAGAACTTTGTGTTTTATATTATGCACTGTGTGACCCATATACAGATTTTATAAATTGCATTTACAATAAATATTTTTGATTGACTATCTTGGTGATATATCTGATTTGAATTATAATTTTCGGCGATCTGAAAGGATTTAGGATCGGAGATAAAATATAGGGTATCTCCTTAAATTAAGCTTGTGGATGTGGTACCACAATAATTGGTAGCGTCGTTATTTTGCGTATGTGATAAAATATTGGTTTTGCCTATTTTGTCTCATTAATATCCCTAACATATATATTGGCAGCAGGGCAAATATTTATATATGTTTTGGCAGCAGGGGCTAATATTTATTTATATATTGGCAACAGGGTCTAATATTTATTTATATATTGACAGCAGTGTTTAATATTTATATATATTGGCAGCAGCGCCTAATATTAATATATATTGGCTGCAGGGGCCAATATTAATATATATAGGAAGCAGGGACTAATATTAATATATCTCAGCAGCAGGGGCTAATATTAATATATATCGCAGCAGGGCTAATATATATTGGCAGCAGGAGCGAATATTAAACATATATTGGCAGCAGGGGCTAATATTAATATTAATTGGCAGCAGGGTCTAGTATTTATATTCATATTACAGCAGGATTTAATATTTATATATATATATTGGCAGCAGGGGCTAATATTAATATATTGGCTGCAGGGACTAATAATATATACTGGCAGCACGGTCAAATATTAATATATATCGGCAGCAGGGTATAATTTTTATGTATATCGGAAGCAGCGTATAATATAAGTATATATCCGCAGCAGGGGCTAATATCAATATATATCCGCAGCAGGGGTTAATATTAATATATATATCAGAAGCAGGATGTAATATTTCTATATATCGGCAGCAAGGTCTAATATTAAAGAATGAGAAATAACTGCCTAACGTGTGTGTGTGTATATATATATATATATATAGTGTATATGTACTGTTTTATAATTGTCCCCCCTACTTTGGTCCCTGGCCCCCCATGTGCCCCCCTAAATATGAAAGCTGGAGACGCCACTGGCTGCATCTATACGTTCATGTACAGTCAGTACAAAAATATTTCCCCTAAACCACTTTAAGAGGTTAATTGTGAAATGTATTCCTTTTTTCCGATAGATTCACTTAAGAGAATTTTTGGAAGTCAGGCTGACACGGTGCCAAAGAATGAGTTGCGGTTAGTGCTCTGAGCGGGCCAGTCAAGTTCTTCTACACCAAACTCATCAAACCATGTATTTATGAACCTTGCTTTGTGCGTTAAGGCACAGTCATGCTGGAATCGTATAGGGCCTTCCCAAAACTGTTCCCACAAAGTTAGACGCATAGCATTTTCCAAAATTTCTTGGTATGCTTAAGGGGACAATGCTAAACTTCCAACTTTTCCAATGAGTTGGGAAATCTTCAGTTGAATCCTTAAATAGTTTTCTTTTCCAGGAGTGACCATTTACTGTATGTCTTACAGATGTCCCTGTAATTTAGGTGACAAATTAGTCTGTAACATTGATTTGACAGACAAAACAACACTATTTGGCTGACCCTTTGACCTGGTATGTATAGCAAGTGCTATACGTGGTAAGTGTGGCAAGTGCACCAATTGTAATTGTATACTTGTGGGGACAAATTGTATCAAAATAAAATTGTAACTGTGTTCTACAAGAATGAAAGGTAATATGAAAACCCTCTATTCATTCATCGGAACACATACGTGGAAGGACTCTTCCCTCAAAAAGCCCCTTATAACAGATATTTGGAAAAAACAGAACAAATTCTGGGGATACAGCTTTAAAAGGACTCTGTAAAAAGAATAAAAACCAGCTCTTTATTTAAAATTGTCCAGTAAAAATGCTTAATGCTTTAAGAAACTAAGTCCAAAGTTTCATCATATGCTGACTTCATCAGGGACTAGTTACAATGCATCCAGAAACATAAGCTAACAAAATATAAAATTTTATATTTTTATAGCATTAAAGCATTAAGTATTTTTAACGAGCTATTTTAAATAAAGAGCTTTTGGAAGATACCCTACCTGCCATTCGTTTGTATCCAGCAGATGACCAGTTTTTAAAACTTTGAGGTGGTTTTAAAAGTTCCAGCAAACCTCCAGGATTCCTAAGATACAGGCTATCTTAAAGGCACAGTACCTACTACAATCTTGTGAGTGTGGCACAACTAGTGGGGGCTGTTTTAAACCTTTTCAAATATACATATTTTTTACATGCACCTTTGTTGTTCATGGATGTTAAGTCTTTATTTGTGTTTGCCTAATAACATTTATTGTACTGACTAGTTTAGTGCTTGGAGGGCACTTCTTGGCTTAAGCACAAGCCTCTTCTTTACCTTTATCCTTTTTGAAAAGAGGTGGAAAGGCCAATAGGACCTATGTGTTACGTACCTGACTGAAAGCTCCTTTGTGTCCTCTGCTCGGCAGCCTCAGCCGCTGCAAGGAGGGAGGAGACCACCCACCTCGGCACAGCAGCCTCTGCGGGGAAGGGGGAGACCACCTGCCTCTGCACAGCAGCCTCAGCCGCTGCGAAGAAGAGGGAGACCCCCCCCCGCCGCTGTGAAAAGGGAGACCCCCCCTCCACAAAGTAGCCTCTACTGCTGCAAGGACAAGGAAGACCTCGCACCTCTACGCAGCAATCTCAACCACCGCAGAACGAAGTCCAGTTCCTTCGCCCATACTTGATCCTCTTCGCGCCACCTAATGGCGCCAGCGGAAACTACCTCTCCTTTTACAAGGAGGTTACGATCACGCCAGTCACAAGATGGCCGTGGAACGGAAGTGAAGGACTTTCGAAAATTGGCGGGAAACTATTTTGGCACCAAAACTCTCATTCCTATTTAAAGGACTCAGAATCCTTCTATCATTGCCTTCTGATGGCCATGCCTGTTCCTCAGTAAGCGTTTGTTTGACTTCTGTTACCGACCCAGCTTGTTCTACGACGTTCCTGATTTCTGGTATCCTGATCTTGGCTTGTTTTACGACTATCCTGAACGCTGACTCTCTGTTGGACTGTGCTCTAGCTGATCTCAGCCTGTTGGACTGTGCTCTAGCTATTCTACCTAACAACGGTGTTGGCCCTGATTCACATGGATAGTTGAAGAAACATGAGGATACCAAAAACTTTCAATGGCTAGGCAGGGTAAACAAGGACCATATTTCCTGTACCCTATCCTTCCATGCTTTCTGAAGGAAGGAGAGAGAGGAGGACATGTGTTTGCGTGTTGGAGCATGTTGATGTGTCCATGGGAAGGAGAAACCCTGAGATCACGTTCTGGAAACATAAAGAAGAAGCTTTGCTGAAGGTGGTCCGCTGCTCTCAGACCAAGAAACAATTAACATAAACTTGTCCTTTCTGACAGCGATCATGGAGAGTGAGATTGTCCGATGGAAAAATCTGCTATCTCACTGTAAGAATGCCTTGCATTCTTCATTCTATATATATTTTCCCATTGTGTGTTTTATGTACAAAAATAAAGTGAATGACGGCGCTTCTAATAGATATTTGGATATATAAAGTGAGTATTAATAGCTGCCAGCACTTGACACTTAACCCCTACGTGACAGTAAAACAAACAAAAGATAAATAAAGCGCAGCGCTCTGTTTGTAATAACTATATTAATAGTGTTGTGCAGTTTTGCATTATAAACACTTGAACATGTCTGTCCTTACAAAATAACACCCATCGTGCATAATAAAAAAATAAAATAAAAATAAATATAAAAAAAATAAACAGGTATACTTAGATTCAGATCACAAATGGTGTCTTCTATGAGACTCTCAGCAGATTTACATGAAAAATAAAAGAAACATATAAGAAGCATATAATATATGTTTCATACAAAAGAATTGACCCTCTATAAGATTTGGTATCACAATTCTTTTTGAGCAACCAAGTTTGCTCAAACTATAGGTGGTGTCTGTGTTAAAGGAATATCATAGGATCCATGCGTTTCTGCAATACAGCAGGCGGTTGTGTGAGTTCCACTCAATGGTATGTGGGTTTCCTCCATATAAGAGCATCAGCCTCAAGATTTACACAGGAGGATTTACAAGTATAATAGCAATTTAATTTATTAGTAAAATCTAAAAAACTGTATGCTTGCAACAAGCAAACAAAGTTCCATGCTTTGCCTGTGTAGTTTGTGCTACTTCCAGGTGGGCGTGTCGCCAATTTGCATAACGCGTTTCAGCCAATCAGGCTTCCTCAGATGCATACCAGTCCCTCCTCTTCATTATCCTTATATGCTCTGCTGTATTAGATCTGCCAGGTGGAGTCCCTTTATGTGCAGCTGATGTTTAAATCCAATGTTATTAGAATGCATTATGTATAAAGGTTTGTCCATATCCAGCACTCATATTTAAATGTCCATAAAAATATCTATAACAATGTCCATATTGCACAAAGAGAATGAATTAAAAACACACTTAACTATAAAACATTTAAATCATAATAAGTTAGAAATTGGCTCAGAGACCTATTAAACCCATCCATATGGGGCATGTAGTATTTCTCACGTTAGTAGAATATTTATAAAGATCATGTATAAATACCAATATAAATAGATATACATTACATAATTTAAAACAAATAAAAGCATATATGAGAAATATATATCTAAAATCACATATATGTATTAATAATAAATTAGTTTCCTATTTTATGGGGGAATAATTAATCCCATAGGATGTAGTGTTTTCAATATATAGACGCACTTCATCTCACTCTGACCAACTTTTTTAATAAAATTTCCTCCTCTCCAATTTCTCTGGACTATCTGTATACCTATATATTTAAGGTGCTTAGGGTCTCTGTTGTGACATTCTTTAAAGTGCAGAGGTACAGTGTGATTTGTTTGAGCCCCCCTTATTGCCTGACATGTTCATCAATTCTTTTATGGAGTGGTCTCACCGTTCTTCCAACATATTGGAGTCCACAAGGGCATTCCAATAGATAAATAACATTTTTAGTATGACATGTTATTACATTTTTTATGTTATATTGTTTGCCTGTTCTACAGCTCTTGAACACTTTAATTGCTGACCTATTCATACAGTTTGTCCCTTGACATGAGGTGCACTGCCCACATTTATAAAACCCTGTATTATTGTGTATAAATCCATTTCCTTATCCATGCCCCATATGGATGGGTTTGATAGGTCTCTGAGCCAATTTCTAACTTATTATGATTTAAATGTTTTATAGTTAAGTGTGTTTTTAATTCATTCTCTTTGTGCAATATGGACATTGTTATAGATATTTTTATGGACATTTAAATATGAGTGCTGGATATGGACAAACCTCTATACATAATGCATTCTAATAACATTGGATTTAAACATCAGCTGCACATAAAGGGACTCCACCTGGCAGACCTAATGCAGCAGAGCATATAAGGATAATGAAGAGGAGGGACTGGTATGTATCTGAGGAAGCCTGATTGGGTGAAACGCATTATGCAAATTGGCAACACGCCCACCTGGAAGTAGCACAAACTACACAGGCAAAGCATGGAACTTTGTTTGCTTGTTGCAAGCATACAGTTTTTTAGATTTTACTACTAATAAATTGCTATTTTTACTTGTAAATCCTCCTCTTCATTTTAACCTCCTGTGTATCTTGAGCTGATGCTCATTGAGGAACAACACCATTGAGTGGAACACCACAAGCTGCTGTTTTGCAGAAACCATTGGATCCTATGATATTCCTACACAGACACCCTATAGTTTGAGCAAACTTGGTTGCTCAAAAGATTGTGAGTACCAATCTTATAGGAGGGTCAATATCTTTTGTATAAACAATATTATACTATCTATATGTTTCTTTTATTTTTCATGTAAACCTGCTGAGAGTCTCATAGAAGACACCATTTGTGATCTGAATCTAAGTATACCTGTTTATTTTTTTTATATTTTTATTTTATTTTTTTATTATGCACGATGGGTGTTATTTTGTAAGGACGGAGATGTTCAAGTGTTTATAATGCAAAACTGCACAACACTATTAATATAGTTATTACAAACAGAGCGCTGCACTTTATCCATTGTGTGTTTTAACCTATGTGAACGATGGTAAAGTCTATAAATAAGACTTAGAAGTTGTTGTCTTGATTGCTCTTTGGTCACAAACAAATTTCTAACACTCACTCTGTCCTCCGGAACATACTCTGAGAGGATAATATGCCGAATGTAGCCCCAATGCTAAAGATGCTGGATCTCGTTTCTCACAAGCAATTTACTTAACAAACTGGCGTCCTGTTGTCCATCCAGAAGAAGGGGTGCGTAACAGGACACTAAGCAAAGCCAGGAGAATTGAGGTGGAGAACTGATTCTGGCCTCCGACCAGATATCCTTTACCGCCTTGATCACAGAAAAAGCTCCACATCCTGAAAGGGAAGCATCTGTCTTAATGGACAAAATTGAGTCATATGTGACCAGACTTCGAGATCTGCAATACAGTGAGTAAGGATGAGTTGTAAAGCAATCAGCCTTCCTATAGCCTCTGATGACAAAGCATGGAACATAGAATTTAACAGCAGAGCCATTTGGTCCATCTGATCTGCCTATTTTTCCTGATATAAAGGATTTAAAACCCTACCAGCCCTTGATCTAATCTCATAATGAGGATAGCTTTGTCTATATCCCATGCCCGATTAAATTTCCCATACCTATCAGGCTCCACAACTCCCGCTGGAAGACTGATCCATGTATCTACCACCCCTTCAGAAAGTAGAGCTTCTTTATATTACCTCTAAACATTTAGTCCTTTAGTTTCAGACTATGACCTCTTTTTGTAACAATGCATCTACTTTCAAATAAGCAATAAGCTTTCCTCTTGTACTTTGTTAAATTAAGTTATCGTATGAATAAGTTATGAATATAAGACTACCTTATAGGAAAAAAGTTTTGCTAGTTAATATTACTGTATTTGCTCAATTATAAGAAAAGGTTTTTTTCAGAGCAAATGCTGCGAAAAATATCTCTTGCCTTATATTCAATTTCGTCTTCTAATCAGACTTTTAATAGAGGTCTGACTACAAGACTAAGATCCAGATCCCCGCAGAGCTGCAGGGGTCCTGGATCTGCCTCTCTGGCAGCCAGTGGAGGTCTGTGCAATTTGCGTAGACAACCTCCGCAGCTGCCGGCACTTCCGCCGGGGCTTCTATGACGGAGAGCCGGCATCACATGACTTTTCAGTGCTCATTCGGCAGCAGTGGAGGTTGTCTGTGCACATCCCGCAGCTGGTGAACGTTTGCGGGATATGCACAGACAACCTCCGCTGCTGCCGGCACTTCCGCCAGGGCTTCTAGGGTGGAGCACCGTAAGGTCATGTGATGCTGGCGCTCAGATATTGAAGCCCTGGAGGAAGAACTGGCCAGCAGAAGCGGAGGTCTGCATCGCACAGACCTCCACCGGCTGCACCACTAGACACCAGGGAGTCTAAAGCACGGGTCACATGTAAACGGATGCACTGGTAAGTCGGGGGGGGTTAAGAGTGCATCATCAAGGTCATCTGTCATAAGTTGGTACTGTATGTATATATGCTTTGTATAATAAATAAGACTTAGAAGTTGTTGTCTTGATTGCTCTTTGGTCACAAACAAATTTCTAACACTCACCCTGTCTTCCGGAACATACTCGGAGGGGGTGGTTTAATGGTTTTCTGAAGGCAGAGTGGCATATAGGGGGTTAAAAGACATCTCAGGGACCAACGTTCTCAATAAACACAGAAACCAACCCCAAATTCCAGCTCGGGGAGTACACAGGCAATGGATAAGATGGAGATTAAGGGACACAATGGTCCCCCTCCGTGAGGCTGCCATCTGGGCAAACAGGGCTGTGCTGGCCGATTAAGAGCTCCAGCCTGGTTACATGATTGTCTCTTTGAAGGCCTGGAGCTGCAGCTACATTCAGTCTCTGGGGCCGGTTATAACTTAAAAACATCCTATAAAATATTACCGGCCCATGGGATCAGGAACCGGACACAGATGTGCTCCATGACCCGGCTAAACCGCACACGAATCCCCAACAAAGATCTCCAAAACACCCTCACACAACAAAACATTTTGTGCAAACTGCCCCCAGACAACACGACCCACGTCGTCCTCCGGGGACAGGAGGTCAGGGGCAACTCCAGTTAACCAGGCCCTGTCACAAGTTGCCAACTTTCAGTTTTCTGGAACAACTTCTACCACTATTTATTGGTTCAGTAATTCTGCCAACTGTTTGCCAGCTCTTTTGTATTTTTTACTTTGGGTGTATCCCATGAAGTCCCATAGATTTGTATGTTTTTACTTTGTAGAGTTCTAGTAGAACTTTTTTCTCTGTAAACACACAGGTGGAATGTGATGACGACAATGACCTGTAGACCTACCCTAGAACACTTTGGGGCTTGTCAAGGCAGCAGTTTGCTTGGGTAGCTTATCGCTGTGGGAAGAACTTCCTTTCCCATGACTGTGAAGGGGGCCTTCTAGAGGTCCATGCTCCCTACTTTCACTTTCTCTGTCACACCACCTTCAGAAGTGCCCCCCTTTATCAGTCTTGTGTGTCATTATTGAAGGACAAGCAGTCACCTCTTCACTGACTACAAAATAAAGAACCAGAGGCTCGGCACTCAAATGGTAAGGTGAGTTTATTTCACACAGGCAACGTTTTGACACACAGGTCTTTCTCAAGCCTTAGAAACATAAGTGCACAGGCTCAAATATTTATGTAAAACAAGTGATTAACCCCTTAAGGACCGATTATAGGCCACACACCCCCACTTTAATGACTTGAAGTGGGGGAATATTGCTTATACACACACCTAATTTTAATTAACTGTACTAGGGCTGCAACTAACGATTATTTTCATAATCGATTAGTTGGCCGATTATTTTTTCGATTAATCGGAGAAAAAAAGTGAATGTACATTTTTCATTTATTTAAAATAATTTAATAAACAAATGATGTTAAATACAAACAGCAGAATAAAAAAAAAACTTTGATAAAATGCATATCTTGTCTTTATTTCCCAACCAGCCCCTCCAATTTTTGCACATTTGAGCCCAGGCTTGCCACGCTGCCTCCCACATATGCCACTCCACGCTGCCTCCCACATATGCCACTCCACTCTACCCCCCACATGCCACGGTGCCTGATACGCCTTATACCCCCTGATACACCACTCCATCCTTCCCAGACATGCCATCCTGCCCTGCCCACATGTCACTCTGCTCTACCCCCAGATATGCCTTATACACCCTGATACACCACTCCGTCCTCCCCAGACATGCCACACTGCCCTCCCCACATATGCCTTATATACTGTATATGCCTTATACCCCCAGATATGTCACTTCACTGCCCCCAGGATTTAGATTCCCCTTAGTTTGCCCCCCTTTATCTCTAACTGCACCTTAAGTTAACTTTATTAAATTAATTAAATTAACCCTCAGTTCTCATCATTAAATTAACCCTAAACACCCCATTAACCATTACTACCCTTAAATTAACTCTAAATACCCCATCAAAACAACTACCCTAAATTAACACTCAACTCCCCATTAACCACAGCATCCCCCTAAATTAACCCTAAAGACCCCATCAACCACAGCATCCCCTAAATTAACCCTAAATTCCCCATTAACAACAACTGACTCAAATTAACCCCAAACATCCCATTAACCAGAGATGCTCCTAAATTAACCCCAAACACCCCATTAACCATAGCTGCCCTAAATTAACCCTAAACTCCCTACTAACCATAACTGCCCCTAAATTAGCCCTAAACACCCCATTAACCATAACTGCCCCTAAATTAACCCCCACCCCCCTAACTTTCAGTAGCCCAAATTAGTTAGATGAGTGTCACAGCCATGTGGTTCTGGCCTGGAGAAGGAAGGGGCGGGGCCAGTTGTCACGGTGATTACAGGGAGGGGGAGTAAGTAGGAGCTGCTGCTGTGAGACGGTGAGTCAGTGAAACGGATTATATAATGAGGGGGATTTTTCAGAGCGTTTGCTCTGAAAAAACCCTCATTTTATAATCGATAATAATCGATTCAACTAATCGATAATGAAATTCGTTGGCAACGAATTTCATTATCTATTATTATCGATTTTATCGATAAGTTGTTGCAGCCCTAGACAATACAATAAAGTATCAGAAAAAGCAAGGATGCTGGGTTTATAGCGAGAGGCATTAGTAGCAGGAAGAGTGAGGTTATTTTGCCTCTTTACAGATCTCTGATCAGGTCTCGGGTATTGTGTACTTTTTTGAGACACCATCTCCATAAGGATATTGACACAGTGGAGAGAGTTCAGAGGAGAGCTACAAAATGATAAGTGGTTTGCAGGATAAAAAATATCAGCAAAGTTTAAGTGATCTTAATATGTATAGTTTGGAGGAAAGCAAAGGGAGAAGAGATGCAATAGAAACATTTAAATACCTAAAGGGATTTAACAAAGTATAGGAGGGAAGCTTATTTCAAAGGAGGCACAATATTAGAACAAAAGTTCATAGTGTAAAACTAGAGGGTCAGAATTACCATTCTCTTTGTCTACTTTACTGAACGGGTTCCAGATAAACAGAACAGCCTCCCAATGGAGGTAGTGAAGGCTGATACAGTGGGGGAATTAAAACAGGTATGAAAGACATAAAGATAAGAGCAATAGGGGGACTAAGGTCCTCTGACCCGATGTTGGATGTCCACAACTCACCTAATGTTGTTTACTGCAGATCTATCCAGAACAAAGGTTACTTGGTCACTGTGTTATATCATGGATAATTGCTTTTATTTTTTTTCGAGCTCAAACAGATGCATACATTCTTATACCTCTGTTCAATAAAAAGAGATGGCATTATTCTCTGGGTTTTTAACTTGTTTAATTACAGGAATAATACTGGCCCTTATTAATTCATCAATAATTTTCTTTCCTTTAAGACAATCATTGAACGTCAAAGTTAAAGCCCCTGTCAGTTTTTTTCTCCAATTGCCATATAATAAAAAAGTTATCAAAGCCAGTCCGGTGGGGGGTGGGTGTTTTTTTGTGTTGATGTCTAGAGGAAAAAAAACACACACAACTAAAACACATAATAAAAATAAGAAAAAATATCCAACACCCACATTTTTTTTTAAGAATGGCCAGCCTTTTGCTTTTTTGTGTAGCTGCTTTTGTAGATTATAACTTTCATCACCCAGCTATACTGGTAGGGGTGAAAATGAATCTTTTGTTTTATCCTGCGTTTGTATAGTGTTTTGTCATTTAACCCTTTTTTCTCTGTGTTCCTGCCTACCATATTCTGTGTGCTGTTGCACAGTGAAATGAGCGTGTAATGTACTGCGTCCTGTAGATTTGTAAAAAAAAAAATACAAAAACCTATGAATGTAGGGTATTCTTTTAATTATAAGATGCAGCCAAATACATTTTTTTGCGTTTCTCTGCAATTGCATATAATCTGAGCAAACAACACTAAAAAGCAAATGCAAAGTTTTGTGAGAAAAGCAATGAAAATTAATGTTATGGCTCTCTGGTTGCATAAGTGTCCAAATGCTCCTGCTTACTTGTGCAAACCATCCTAAGAAAACATGGGAAGTTTAAGAAAGGGACTTTCCACTGGCTGCTACTTTTTTAGACTTAGGAATTGGTTTCTATTGATTAATGCCCACTGTTCAATCAGCAGTTACACCCCAAGCTCTCACTTTATACTGTAAGTTCAATGAACAAAAGTAGTGAACTAGAATGCACAAACACAAGCATTATAAGCAAAATAGATTTTACTGAATTATCCATGAAAAAAAGTAATGTTCTTTAAACTCACTTACGGATACTTCTATAAAGAAAAAGTAATGGCTGCCTGGTGCCTGGTCTTAAATTAAAGACTGAAACTGCAAACATCAAGATGAAGTGGAAAGGCAATATAGTATTAAAACGAATCCTAAATGAATTTTCATTTTGTATAAATAATTGAGAACAACGTGTTTGTAATAATGAGTCTCAAAAACACCTTATGCAACTTTGCATAAACTCCCCTTTTCCACAGTATACAATCTGACAACATATAAAGTATATATGGGTTCTGAAAAAACACTATCTACACTAATATAAGAACCGATATAAGGGTCTGTAGATGTGTAAAAAATAATGTTGATATTAAACGGGACACAAATGCACATTGCTGGTATTTTCTTTTTTTGAATTTTCAGATTGCAAGGGGATCAAAGATTCTGCCCCAGAAGTGGGGATCTCAAGTTTCAAGAGTTAATAACCAAATCCCTGCCTATCTTAAAATGTCTATTTCTTGAAATGTAGGTGTGTTTCGCCATTCACAAACTCTGACCTAGAATGCATATTAAAGCATGTACATCTGATTGTAAATGTAGGGTTATACATTACTACCTTTTTTTTTCAAACTGAGTGCAGATGAGTTTCTTGTGTATTCTAACATTTTTAATAGACAAACTCACTCCAGGAAAAAAAGGATAGTGTATGTTGTACATGTTTACATCAATCAAGGTCGATGGGTATGAGGAGATTTAAAGACTGCAAAATAAAGTTGCTTTGGAGATACAGAGATAATGTTTTTACATAGTCATGTTTAACAGGTTTCAAGTGTAAGTCTTAAGTCATGGATTTAACTGATACTTTTTCGGTACTCCAATATCCAGCACAAGAAATAGTTTAAAACCTCAGACATTATCAGTCTCTGTGGCTTCATCAATTAACTTATTAACTGGACTGAGGACAAAAACAGGCAATCCATGGGAGCCATTGAAATCCTCAACCAATAAGTTTACTTCTTTGCATGCGTCCTCTTCTAAAGCACTGCCCCTCTGTTCAGTGGAATTATCAGGAAGGATACTTTCAGCAGTCCCTGCAAGATGATCTATTGGATCAGATGGGGAACAGCTATTTGCTGCTGTCAGCTCATTAAATAAGGAGAGCACGTGGTTCCCTGTGTATTGCATCAATTGTTTGCCTGTGAAAACAAAGAGTTTGAAGATCACATTTAGGAAAGAAATGTCCTTCTGCATCTGCCTCTTGTTGCTGCTACTCATACTACAGTAAAATATACCAAGGAGGAAATTGCTGTTAAAATGACCTACTGTAAAATCTCGGTAAAATATACACCCGTGTTTAATACACAGCTACCAGATTAGGTCACTAGCTGATGATCAGTGAGACTGAGCAATGATAAGGGATCTAAAGGGTAATTAATTACTGATCAGATATTAATTTGTAAAAAAAAAATCTGCTCGCACGTACGTGACAAATTTAGGCCACTGCCCAGTGAATCAGCGATCAGTAATCAGTCACATAATAAAAATTGAAAAATATTTTTATAAAATGTGTTTGTTTACAACCTTATGCCATGTAGAACTTTTAATGTCCTGGATGACCCCCTCCCTCTGCCATGTGTCACTGATGAGAAGGGTGATCAAGAGGCTGGCATCATAACCAATAGGAGTGATCCAATCATGTGCAGTTTGACATACTCACACCTTTTGACCTGGAGACACCTTAGACTTAATTTTTTTTATGCAGAGATCTTGTCTATGACTCAAGTGTGCCATTGAAGGGGTTAAGGCTGCACAATCACTTTCATGGAGGAACTGTGCAGCAGTGGGAGGTCAGGGCAGGTCCTTACACTTGTGGCTACCTTGGATTTCGTCCATGGACCTGCCTGGGAAATGTGGGGTTAATGTTACACAATTTGGAGAAATTGTGCATATTATACCCACGATTTTATGGTACCTCCAGACAAAAGTTTTCGGTGGGAAAGCAGAGCTGATAAATTTCTAACCTTACTTGGTCAGCTGAGAATATAGATTATATAGAAATTCATATTTTTTACATTTTTTTTTAAATCAAATCAAACCTTAAAAAATTAACCTCATACTAGGGCTTTTATTAATAAAATGAAGAAAAAAAAGGGAATACCTTTATTCAGAAGGTCTTCATCATCAGGTAATGTAACTTGTTTGTCACTGTCTTGAAGTTCCTGTATACATATATATAAGTTTATAACAAAAAAAAATCCCAAACAATATATTGACTGTCTGGCACTCACAAAAAAGAACAAACTGAATTAAGCAAAGGAATACTCACACTCAATGGACCAGCATTGTTTTCAGTCACTGTAGTATCTGAGGATAACAAGTCAGGTTTAAACAGCTGCAAAAAGTAAGTTGGAGAGAGTAATTTGGTTGTAAACAGGTTCTACACCTTCAAAACAAGAGTAAAATTAGGCTGATCGGACTGAGATTATAATTTATGACTTAAAAGGTTTATTTTAAAAGTATTGGGCGGTTTCCCGTCACCACATACATAACACTTTTCACTTTGGAAAAGTGGATGTCTTCATTTTTCCCCATAAAGCTTCTCTATAATCTTTTGGAAATTTCTGTCACTTTTCTCTTTTGCAAATGTATTAGAGCTTTGACTTTATGTGCATAAAATATGTTAACAAAATAGAAACAAATTGGGGTTTACTTTTAATGAAAAATGCACCAATGTCATTTATACATAAAAAGATGTCTCTAGTGGCCAATGCTGCCCTGATCTGCTCTTAATGTGACCATATGCGAGTTACAAACAGTAGCCTATACATTTGAACGTAAGCCTTAGAGGTTCAATATTTTGAAGATGGTTCGTTAATTGAGTATGTTCACGCAGAACTTGTCTATCTTTACAAAACATGTTCTATTTATTTATAAACACTACTTGTAAATAAGAGAGATTTTAGTAACTGCAGACAAGTTTTTTTTCTTTTTTACTTACCCCTTCAAGAAAATCAGCTTCCACATTAAGCCTCTTCTTGGACAGAATGCTTTGCAGATCTTCTAGACTGGCATCAATACAGCTCAAGAAGTCCTGGATCTCCTCACTACAGAGATAATGAAAACAGCCAGTTAGATAAAAAGGGGGTTATTACACATTTTGGTCACAACACATGCTCCTTTACAGAGTTCAAGAAATGGTTTAATGCAAAAGCCAGTTTACACGGCACAAACAACTGTAGATGTTAGTAGAAAAGCACATAGTCAACTTGACTTGGCTGACCTGCATAATTTTTAACTGATGTAGGTACAGGGAAAAACATGTGGTGGTCACTTGTGTCCAAAGAAAATGCTTACCTTGTTCAAAGGAATTTCAAGTGAACTGCATGTAAGTTGAGAACATTGATTAAAAAAAAATAAAAAAATTCAGTGATGAAAGTCCACAAGTTGGACTGAAAAACATCGATATTTTAGCGCCTTGCAAAAAAAGCTAAGTACTATTGAAGACCGTGAGTGCTGGCTTTATTATCATGTAATCATATATATATATTATATATAAATATATAAAACACTGCCATATCTTGTACTACAAACAGCAAATGGATAGCTTATATGTTTTAAAGATTCAAAAGCATTTTATGATGGAATAGGCACTTCATTTTTAGCTTATTTATGATAAGAAAGCATGAGAACTGTTGCACTGACCCTTGATAATGCTTGTGTTTTTCTTTAAAAGAAAAACACATTTTAATTGTATGGTTTTACATATATAATAGCAATCATTTGTTCCTTAGAAGATCTAAAAAAAAAAATTTAAAAAAATAGGTAACTACAACTTCATATGAACAACACATGACATATTACACCGTATCATGATTTATTCAACAAAAATAAAGCCAAAATGGAGAAGCCATGTGTGCAAAACCAATTACATCCGTACTGCTTCCATAGCATTTAAGATGCAAAGTAACCGACAGGTGCTGCTAATCAAAATGTCCCTTAATTAATTGATCATCAGCAAGTGTGACCACCTCTATAAAAGGCATGTGTCAACACAATGCCAAGGAGGAAAGATGTCAGCAATGATCTTAGAAAAGCATCCATCAATCTGGGAAGGGTTATAAAAGCCATTTCCAAACAATTTAAAAACTCCATCATTCTACAGTGAGAAACATCAAAAGTGGAAAACATTCAAACTCACCCCAAAATCAGACTGTGCAAGGGTCAGAAGAATTGCAAAAAATCCAAGTTACTTTCAGACTCTATAGGCCTCAGTTAGCATGTTAAAGTTCATAACAGTATAATTAGAAAAAGACCAAACAAGTATGATTTGTTAGGAAGGGTTGCCGGGAGAAAGCCTCTCCTCTCTAAAAAGAACATGCATCTGAACAAATCACAAGACTTCTGGAACATGAAGAAGTTTGGCCATAATGCACAGCGCCAAGTATTCTACAGTCAAATGTGAGGCCATCTGTCTGACAGCTAAAGCTTGGCCAAAATTGGGTAATGGAACAGGACAATTATGCCAAACACACCAGCAAATGTACAACATAGACCAGACCTCAACCCAATTGAAATACTGTGTCAGGACCTTAAGAGAGCTGTGCATAAACAAATGCTTGCAAACCTAAATGAACTGAAGCAATGTTGTAAAGAAGAGTGGATCAAAATTCCTCCACAACAATGAGAGATTGATAAAGTTATACAGAAAATTACTTCAAGTTATTGCTGCTAAAGGTGGTTTTACAAGCTTTTGAATCATAAGATGTACTTTTTCATACATGGCTTCTACATTATGGCTTTATTTTTGTTTAATACATTTTCAGACCAGCTAATGAACAGATGATTGCTATTATATCCTTATATGTAAAACCAGAGAATATAAAGAGGGTGTACTTTTTTCACACAACTGTGTGTGTATGTGTAATTATATATATATATATATACATACATACATATACATACACATACATACATATACACACACACTCTATATATGTCTGCAGTTTAACCTGAATACATGGATTTCGGATGTTTGCGTCCTTTTTCGTGGTGCGTGTCTCTTATTTATTATATGTATAGTGCTCTAAATGCCCACATTATGAGTTCCATTGCAGGTAGGTATAATAAAAAAAAAAGCAAATACCGTATTTATCGGCGTATAACACGCACTTTTATAACTAAAAAAAATAAGCTTAAACCCTACCTGCGTGTTATACGCCGATAACTCCTAGAGCTGCACGATCTGCAGCCGCGTCTCCCGCACTTCCAGTTCCGGCGAGGGTGCGTGTTATACGCCGGTGCGTGTTATACGCCGGTAAGTACGGTACTTCAAATATTGTAACACAGACAGTACAGGCAATATACTAATTTTACAGAATAGTTTATGTTTTCCCTTTAACAATAAGTCTTAAACAAAAATATGTATCAGGCAGTAAAACTTAACATTTTGGTTCTGACCACGAACCTTTGTTAAGGCATCTGGGCCACGGAAAAACATACATGGCCCTAAAGAAGGTGAAAAACAATGCGTCAGTTTGACACCATGAATCTTAATAAGCAACCTTAAATATGGGAATGGGGGGGATAAGTAAAATGATGAATATAAAAAAAAAAATTAAAAACCATAGTAAACTTGGCAATGAAAGAATGCTTGTGTCACCCTTATACAACATTAAATACAAAATTTAAGTACAGAAGCTGACACTTGCAAAACATAAGGCATATGAAGAGGAATGACTCATTCTTCCATAAAGGCCAAGAGAAAACATAAGAACTGTTGGCGGAACAGTTAAGAAACAAGCCAAAAAAGCTTAATGTAAAAGAGGAAGCCTCATGAAAAAAATTACATATTTTGAGTTTTAATTATGGGGGTTGTATACAGTAGTGCAAAATAGCATAGACTGTGGAGGCAGTACAGCTTCGTATACCACACAAAGCTGAGGTTTAACAGTAATGCTAATTACATTTTTTGTATACTTTAGAGTATCCATGTAGGGGATTCAGACAGACACAGTATATTGTTTATCGCAAGACAGTATTAGATAAACTTAGAAAAATTCTTGTGAGAAACACACTAACGATTAAACTTTGTATTTTTGAAAGAAAGAAAATAAGACATCACGTTTATTATCGATTAGTTGTTGCAGCCCTAATAATCAATTTTATTGAATATAAGATGAGGGTTTTTTCAGAGCAGATATCTTATAGTGACTATAACACTAAGATCCAGATCCCCTGCAGCGCTGCAGGGGACCTGGATCCTCCTCTATAACAGCTGGTGGGTCTCCGCTGCTGCCCTCCACTTCTGCTGGGGCTTCCATGATGGAGCACCAGCGTGACATGACCTTCCGGTGCTCAGTCATAGAAGCCCCAGCGGAAGTGCTGGCAGCAGCAGAGGTTTGTCCCCACTAGACACCAGGGAGTCTGGGGGTATAAGGTATATATATATATATATATATATATATATATATATATAGGATATAAGGTATATCAGGGGGCATGTCAGGGAGCACAGGGGCATAAGGCATATCAGGGGGCACAGTAGCATATAGGGGATATAAGGCATATCAGGGGGCATAAGGCATAGCTGGGGGGCGGAGTGGCATATCGGGGTATAAGGCATAACTGAGGGGCAGAGTGGGAAGCATGGGGCAGGTTGGAAAATAAAAGTAAATAAAAACAAGAAATGCATTTTTCTCAATTATAGTATTTAATATGAAAATAATTTACATGTGAATATTTACTAGTAAAACTTTTTTGGGTAATAAAACATAGTTTGAGAAATACTATGTTTGGGTTCTTGTACAGTAAAATAGGAAGGTGTGTAGAGAAATGTCAGTTAATGTCAGTTTTAAGTTTTTGTTTGTGCATTAAGTTATTTTAAATAAACAAATAATTTGAATATTTTTTTATCCAATTAGTCGAAAAAAAATAATCAGCCACTTAATTGATTATGAAAATAATCGTTAATTGTAGCCCTAGCGTATCATTTTGTTGTGCAGAATTACAAACAGAAGATGGTTTCCACAGCGAGATACTAAAAATATTTTAGTAGTAACATTTTAGATGTAAGTAACACAAATATGCTTTCATCTAAATCTAGGAATTATCCAGAACCTCCACAGCTCAACAGAATGTGGGGATAAGACATCATTAAAAAAAGAAAGAAAATACCTGTCATGGAACTCATTATTTAGGCACCTATTTAAAAGAGATTCACCTTTATTCTTTGATAATTCACCAAACTTTCTTTGATCTGTCACCCAAACCTCTACCCTATACTGCTTTGTTGCCTAAACATCATAAGAGGCAGTATTGTCCCTGACACCTCCACTATACCCTGTATTAATAAAAGTTGCATTTAACTCACTCTTTTATGAGCAGTATACTCACTATATCCAGCGCTTTTAATCAGACATCTCAGATACTGCACTGTGCACTTTATTCTGTATTTTGCACACTTTTATTTTTATTGTTCCACATTATTTTATATAGTTTAGCGCACTTCACTTTTCTATCAAATATTCTATATCTTAACAGCTGAGCAATAAAAAAAAAAGTATGTCAGTTCCAAGTCCTAGATGTCAAATGCCAGTGAACGTCCGCACGATGCGTTTTACCCCGGCCCCCAAGACTTACCAGAGCAGACTCCCGACTGTCTTGCGGGGGATATCTACGCAATACGCGTGTACAACTTCCGGTGCCGGGGTGGCAGCATATCTCGGAGGGGGGAGCACAGTGGCAGCATATCTCAGGGATATTATCTGTCACAATCTTTTTCACTGGAGTTATGATGAATACTCCCAATAATCATGTGACCCACACCCCATTTAAATATATATTGCTGCAGCCTTCCTAATCGACAATGCAGTAATGTGTATATTGACTATATAAAATATCCTCCATCATACCGTATTTGCTCGATTATAAGACGAGGTTTTTTTCAAAACAAATGCTCTGAAAAATACCCCTCGTCTTATAATCGAGGTCGTCTTCTAATCAGACCTCAAAAATGTCTGCTGGGGCCAGGCTGCTTACCGGGCTTTGGTCGCGAGCAGCGTCTCTTCTGCTAGAAGCAGGAGAACAGGAAGCTGTAATTCTGCCTCCCCCTCCCTCCTCTGGGGGCGGGGCCAGAGAAGTTGCTCGCACAGCCGGGCCCCTGCAGAAGTCTTCGAGTGAGAGATCTGCAGTTCAGGTAAGGGGGTGGGGGAGGGTTTTTGTGATTAATGTGTGAAGTATGTGTGATTAATGGAATGAATGAGTATTTAAATGTTTGTGAATGAGTGTGTGTGTATGATAGCATGGATGTGTAAGGGGGGGTGGGGGTGGTAGCATGACATAGGGAGGCTGTACTCACACTCCCATCATCCCCAGGTTCCAGCATGTACTGGCTGCCTTGGCTTGATAGGAGTGTGATTGCTGTTAGCAGTTTTATATATATATTGCTAACAGCAATCACACTCCTATCAAGCCAAGGCAGCCAGTACATGCTGGGTTAAAAGGCATATCATGGGGCTGAGTGGCATATAGGGGGTTAAAAAGCATTTCTGGAGGTATATATATACCCCTCCAGAAATGCATTTTAACCCCCTATATGCCACTCAGCCCCATGATATGCCTTTTAACTCCCTATATGCCAGAG
>VKOC01018746.1:0-47601 GCA_009364415.1 Spea multiplicata | reverse complement strand
CCATGATGCTCAGCTAGCATCATGGGAATTCAATTCAATGTGTTGGTTATTTTTTATATGCACGACTGCCGACAAAAATGAAGCATGTTTAAGTGGCGATGCAAGCACAACATTGTAAAGTGCAATTGCTTGTATTGGTGAGTTCCATGAGAGCTATTGAAAAGAAAAGTGTCCCTCTTTCACACTTTGAAATGTTGGGCGGTATGGGCATACCCAGCTTCTGCAGCAGCCGATCTTCTGCTCCAGCAGCAGTCTGTGGCACTGTCGGCCAGTGGCCCACCTGGCCCAGAACCAGACAGACCAATACTTAGTTAAAGTTTGTATGGTACGCTATAAATTGTGGCCAGTTTAGAAGATGATGTATTATCTTGTTTATTTCATTTCAGAGGTCTCACTGAGCAGGTGGAATAACACCTTTTGAAGGCACAACATAATTGAATATTTTCTATTATTCAAGCTTCCTGATTAAAGTTGTCAATAGGTTTTCCAGGTGAGGTAGATTGTTGTTCATCGGGTGGATTAACCTGCAAAACACAGAAATAAAGTCAGTGTACTCCTTAAAAAACCAAGTTCAATGAAAGATCTCTGTACCCTAGAGCCTTGTTTGTAAAAGCAAATGAAGGGGGTTGCGTGTGACTGGTGCCAAAACAGCTGATGCCATGCCTACAAATTAATATGTAATGCGGAGATGAAACGTTAAGAACCAGCTAGCCCATCTTTAATCCAGCCATTTATTTTGCTGCAAAAACGTCATTCTATCCCTTATAACCTTACTGTTTTAACCTCTACCACTTCTGCTGAAAGGCTTTTTCATTTATCTCCAAGCCTCTAATTAAGTAAAACGTCTATATTTTACATTACATCTGACCCTCTAATTTTAGATTATGACTTCCAGTCATAACATTTCCTTGGCAAAAAGACATGCCCTTGGGACCCTTATTTAATATTGCAAGTACAAATATTAAAAGAATGGGTGCCTCTACTGACACCTGAAATACCCCACTAGTAACATGACCTTCATCTGAACATTCACCATTAATTACAACCTTATGTCTCCACTTATTAAGCGTTTTCCAGGGTTTAGCTGCACAACGATGGGAGCCCATCTGACAGGCCCCCAAAAAATCTGGGGAAAACCCAAATGTGGTATGAAAAGATAACATTGCTGTACTAAATATATTGATTTATATGGGCATTTATATGAATGTGACAAACATCTTCCATTAGGTGCTAAATTATACTTTTGCTGTGCTTCCTGGAACATGGCCTTATGTAATAAGTATTACTTATGATATACTGTATGCAGCTAAAGTGAAGATGGGTTTGAGATGAAGTTGACAGTCAGGACTCCACTAACTCATTAGGAACACACAAAAAAGCTCAATTACAGCCACAAAAAATCAGTATTCTACATGAGTGACATTCCCAAATATCTTAAAGCTTAATATACCGAATAGTTTTTGCTGTGAGGAATAATTGTGTTTTTCACTACAATTTATAATTCAATGGAGATTAGCTCCTGCCATGCATACCTGGAGATGTAACAGGGCTGGCTGCTTGGAGCCTCCAGGAAATGTTTCTACCTAGAGAGTTCCCAGCTCTACTGATATGCATATTAAATTAAAAAAAGTAGACATAGTTAATAGGCTTCAGGTATGTTTGATACTACGTGCTGCTGTATGCAGAAAACGGAGTTTTAAAACTCTGTTAAAAGAATATTCTCTTTGCTGTCTTGATCAATTAATAGGACGCCTCCAGGCATCTCCGGGTATTCACAACGTCTTTGGGAGCTCAAACACAATGGCTTTCCCACAGACAACACGGTACGTTAAGCCTTGAAGAAGTGTCTTTATTCCACATTCTCCTGGCATGGAATGTTCCCTAGTTATGTCTGCTTATAATATTTGTACATCTTATTCATTTTATTGATACACCAAGAAACCAGTTTTTTTACAGCTTGTTGTCCTGGTTCAGTCTGCCAGAAGCACATGGGATAGAATAACATTGTACGTATAACGCTGCACTTTCATTTAATAATTGTAAAATATAATTTTCTGCAGTTTTTAGGCGCAGTATCGTGGGAAATTTTTGCTGATTTGTCACATTTAAATGTTTTAGACCATCTAAACAACTAATTTCAATATAAGACAAAGACAACACAACTAAACAGCAAATTTCATTTATTGAAGGTAAAGAGTTAATCAAACCTATATCACCCAGTAACTGGTTTTGCCACTCTTGACGGCAATAACTGCAATCAAAGACTTGCAATATCTGACAATGTGCCTTTCCGTTAATGTGGAACAATTTTGCCCCACTCTTCTGCCTCAATATTCTTCCATATTGGAGGGTTTTCTCGTATAAACAATAAAAAAACTGCCTTTTTAAGGTCATGTTACATCACTTAAATGGGAGTAAAGTCAGGTCACTAAATCCAGGTGACTAGGTCACTCCAAAACTTTCATCTATGTTTTTTTTTAAGCCATTCAGAGGTGGACTTGCTTGTGTGCTTTGGATCATTGTCCTTCAGCATAATCAAACTGCACTTGAGCTTTAGGTCACCTCTGTGCTTTATTTCCTACCTATCTGCTGAAAGAGTCATGGCTGGGGAGTCATTATAACTAAATGCCCTATTTAAAAAGAACGATAGATAACCAGGACCATGTGCTAAAGCCTATCGGTATAAACAGACAAGATTAATTCCTATGATATTCTTAAATCTTTACAAAGTGTATAAATATATGAGATACTGTACATAGTACTAGGCTGGCTCTTTTCTGCTGTACTAATCTGAAGATGTTGATTTTTTTCTCCATTTATGTATTCATGATAAAGCAGTACCCATTTTCTTTTCATAATTATCGTCTACCTTCTTTGTTATTATTTTCCCTATTATAGCTTGTTCATCTTTTGCAGAATCAAATTGCTATTTTGGAGTCAGGAAGGAATCCTTTCCCTTTTTTGAAGTACAATTGGGAGTCATTTCAGTGTTTTGGGGGTTTTTTTACTGTTTTTTGGACCAGCAACGTGGTTGAACTCAATGGATTTGCATCTATTTTTAACCAAAGTTTTTAAAAATTATAAAAAATTCTACTATGTTGTATAGAAGGAATAAGTGATAGATGTATTTTGTTTAATACACAAAGCCAGGACTCCTGAATGGCCCCAAAAATGTGTATCCTAGTCTGAAAACAAGTAGTTTGATGGATTTGATGAACTGAGATACCTGTGGTTAAGCTGGCATATCCAAAAACTGTGGCCTGTTTGTGGCCCCCGAGGACTGGAGTTGTGCACAAAGATTACCAAATTGGTTTATACGCAAATACTAAATGAGACATAATTACTTGCTATTTTTTACACACACTACAGGTAACACCAAGGAATGATTGGCAGATAATTCTGCTGTCATTAAAGTGTATTTAATATTTGCAACTTTATTTTTACAGAGCCTATGTCAGAATTTTTAGAATAAAAAATAGAAAACTATTTCAAGCATAATAATTTCATACATAGGTGCAGACAGTAATTGTATGGCAGCTGCACTTTCAATAACCCTCTTTTTCTATTCTGCCCACCCCTCCATGCACAAAGAGAATGAGTGTGTCATGATGTGATGTCATAACCTTCCACCTTCTTGTACCTGAAGAATATTGAGATGCTGAATGAGAGATCTGTGCCTTCTGATGAACAGACATCTCTTCTTTCCTAGTGGAGCACCAAGGATAGTGTTCCTGGACACCACCTGTACCTGCCCCAATAAGGGGTCCTAAAATATTTAAAATGTTGCCCCACCTCATTTTTATACTGCCAACTGCACTGTTTATTATGCTTGTGTCAATCAAAAATAATGTATTTTTGGACTTTCTACCCACCTCTTCGTATTTACAACTCCTGTAGAAACTGGCCTTTTCATCTAAATATAGCAGAATCAGGTCACACAAAAATGTTGCCTTTTACAAAACAGAAATGAATATGATTATGATATAATATGGACATCACAAAATATATTAAAATCAACATAATCACCTGTTGTATATGTCAATGTAAAATATGTGCCTTGCCTTATAAATAAAAATAATATCAAATATACACAGAGATGCTTAAAGTGTATCACCAAATGAAGAACTGGTTATAATTTGACATAAATGTAGCTTTTGAATGATTAATCTTCGGTCAGAAGAAATGGTATAAAAGGTAATTTATGGGACATTCCAGGATCTACTTTCTAGTAGGCATTCATTTTTACTTACTCCGCCAAGAAATGCACACCCGGTTCCAAGACTGACAGCCGTTGGTATGACACCAAACTTCCTGGCCTGGACATAAAATGAAATTATGGAATATGGTCAAAATAGTAATAACACCATCAAAACTGCAAAGCTTGCCTCTTTATTCAGGAAAAAAGGGAATTACCTCACCAGTCACAGAAATATCAAACCGGATTCCATACAGCTTGAGGAGATCTCTGTATTCACGGCCATCTTGATTCCAGTAATATGTGGCAGTCCTACAAAGGCAACACTGCTTGACTTAATAATAATAATAATGTAGCAAATAGTGTTTAATCTTCTGTATGACACCGGTCTCGTAAATGGCTTAGTACCTGAGAATTTGTATGTAACCTACCTGAAGTTGTTCTCCTTTGCTTGCAGCTGAAATTCATAATGTGGCTTACACAAGGTTAGTGGGTAATCCAGGTCACATCTCCACTCAATGTGAGCATTGACAACTCCACCCTAAGACAGAGTCACAGTTAGAAGAATATGACCATAAACGTTATGTAGGCTGTACACAAAACTTCCATGAAAGTCAAAGTGTGGCAAAAGTCACAAATGCCAGTCAGTTTTATGATTTCTTAAGTTAATAAGTAACCAATCTGAATGATACGTTACAGAGCCACCTAAACACACCCGAGTCACATCTTGGTTTAATTACATTTTTAAAATGATATTTTTGGATGTTACATAGTTATATAGGCTGAAAAAAGACATGTGTCCATCAAGTTCAGCCTTTCCTATATCTGTTAATTTGTTGCTGTTGATCCACAAGAAGGCAAAAAACCCCGGTTTTGCTCTTTCCAATTTTGCACTAACCAGGGAAAAAAATTCCTTATTGACCCCAAAATGGCAGTCAGATTCCTCCTTGGATCAATAAGCTGTTTCCCCATAATTAAAGATTATATCCCAGAATATTATGTTTTTCCAGGTATCCATCCAGTTGCAGTTTAAACGTCTGTACAGACTCCTTTAAAACTACCTCTGCAGGCAGAGAATTCCACATCCTTATTGTCCTTACTGTAAAAAACCCTTTCCTCTGCTAAAGTGTAAATCTCCTTTCTTCCAGTCTGAACACATGACCACGTGTCCTATGCATAGTCCTGTTTATGAACAGATTTCCACACAATGGTTTGTATTGGCCCCGAATATATTTATATAATGTTATCATATCCCCTCTGAGGCGACGTTTTTCTAAACTAAACAGATTTAAATTAGTTAACCTTTCTTCATAACTATAGTGCTCCATTCCTTTTATTAATTTTGTAGCCCGCCTCTGCACCCTTTCTAGTGCTATGATATCCTTCTTTAGAATAGGTGCCCAAAATTGCACAGCATATTCAAGGTGCAGCCTTACCATTGATTTATACAGAGGCAAAATTATATCTTTATCTCGCGAATTGATGCCCCTTTTTATACACGACAATACCTTACTGGCCTTAGCAACCGCAGACTGACATGCACATTGTTGCCTAGTTTGTTGTCTATAACAATTCCCAAATCCTTCTCATTTGTCATTACCCCTAATTCACTACCGTTTAGGGTGTAGGTTGCTTGTGCCACATTACCACATTAAGTTAATTTAGAATCCATAGTGAGTATTGGGAATTCCTATCTTAATCCTATCTGGTTAGAAATAACTCATATGTGTGGTATAAACATCATATTCCCACCATAAATGGAAAGCTTTATCATAGCTGGGAAGCTGAAAATGACAATATTGCCGTTATATAAGAAATCACAGAAAAGCATGTCATCCTAACTTAAATGTTCAGTTCCATTTACAGAAATGACATACATTTTTAGAAGGAAAAACATGCATGTCACACTTTCACATGGTCTGCTTCTTCAGAGTTGTGTTGCTTCGCCTTGACATCCTTTCAGATGTCATCACGGGAACTGAATACTCATATATTTTAAACATGCATGGGATAGGCATATGGCTATCTGGAACCTGGAATCTGGAGTCCAATAATTGATTTAAGGGTTGATACTTTTTTACAGCAGAAAATGGACAGACTAGATGGTTCTCATGTGCTGTGAAGTTCTTTGTCGATTTGTCATATTCCATGCATAGGTTGTTCACTTCACTTCACTTTTATGATTGGTGAATAGTCTGCTTAAAAGAAAGTGACCAAATGAAGGGCATTATTTCACTATAAATAATCCCGTAACGTTTTATCTAGCAGTAGGGTTTTCATTTATTAGGTTGACCTTGTACCATAACTAGTTTTTAAGAAGGCAGTGGGTGATCACACACACGTTTAATGGGAAACATACGATATTACCTATCAGTATTTTCAACCATTTCATGATAAATGTCTTTACAATGTAGAACTTGCCCCTTGAAACCTTTAGTAATTTATTATTTACCTGACCTTAAAGCTGTAAGACCACAGACCTGTTTCTGAGGGCGATGTGGTTTTTCTGAGGGGTAAGCAAACATTTAGTTGATAAATGGACTTCTTAATGGGATTTCCATGTTTTTCTCATGTAGCTACAGTTAAAAGTCTTGCAATTGCAGCACCGCCAAGCATCGCTTTAAAGTCTCCTGTTTATTCAACTGTTTGTTTTGGAGAGTTTATATAGTCCCTTTTTAGCACTTTTCCACTGGCTTATAACTCAACGAAATGCACGATTATATGAATGGCTTCTTGCCTGGCAATGTGTGATCCAGATACCCAGTGTTTATAGAATAGTTGGTCACAGTTTTGCAAACAAGACATGAATGCTAGAAATTAAACCCCTGAACTTTTTCTTATAATTTCCATGTCATTTCTAAAGTGCTTTGACTTATGTTTTAATTAGTGCTTATTCTAGAATTACCAAATCTTACAGAATGAAAACACATTAGAACAGGGCATGAATTATTACACTTCTCCAGCTGTAGTTCAAGATGTTTTTTTACTGCATATATCATGCTTTTTTTAAAAAAAACAAGTCATCATTAACTGGTTTCAAAAAGTTGCCTAAATTAGCATATTTTTTAGATCAGTTTGTACATCTTCAAAGTGGAACAGCAGATAACCAGTATGCCCATTTTTTCCTGATGTAAAGACCTTGATCAGTCCTTGGTATTGTTTTATATTCAGGATAGCCATATGCCTGTTCATACTCATTTTAATTCTCTCGCTGCATTAGCCTCTACCACTTATGCTGGGAGGCTGCTCCACCTGTCTGCCACTATGTCAGTAAAGTAACCTAAAGATGTTCCTGCCATCAGTATGATGAAATTCTAGGCCGTTAATGCCTGCAGGTTTATGTTTACACCTATGGCTAGAAAATGTCAAAGCTACAGATGTAATTTTCATTTTTAGCAAAATATTAAGGCCATTTTAGCATTTTTAGACAATGTTTTGGAAGCAATCTCTCTGGGAATGATGATTACATTTACAGGTTCTTTTTCACACTGTCCAGAAGTACAACATTTTCAGGTTCAATTAGTTGTTGCGGAATTAGCTGCTCACCAAATCTCATTTGTACCAATTAGGCACTCTTTGACATGAGTAGAAGGTACAAGTTAATGTTATATCATTACTAGTGAAGATTCATGACCCTCCAATGATCATAAAATAAGTAAAACATACGGAAATAATTTCTTTGTATGGAAAAAAGTGGTTTTCCATATTGTACAACTGTACAACTTCCTTTGGCTTTCTGAAGACATTGGGTAGTCTTCTTCTAATAATGTGTCAGCACTGTCAGACAGCCAGAATATTAATATATGATAACTGGAATCCAATTGTAGTTGCCACTCATTATACTCCCAAAGATTCCGAGCCTCAGCTTCGAGTCTGTAGACATTACTTGTAAATCCAGCCCTCTTGATACATCTAGCAGATACATCTCCAACACTCCAGTAGTTTGCTGATATTCACTGGGGATCAAGACCTTACTAGTCCAAGGCTTCGCTTTTAAACTCTCCGATGTGAGTGTTAGCGACACTGATTAAGTCTGTTCAAACATATGCTTTCCACTTCACGGGATGTGACTGCAAAGGACACCAGTGAAAATGATATGGAGGGCTGCATTGCCTCTAAGCATGGATGCCTGGAGGGTAAAGATATAGCTGAAACATTTGTTAAAAATGTTAACTTAATATTAATGTTGCAGTGTTCAAAGTATAAATATCCGCACTATTGAGAAAACATGAAAATATGCAGTCTGAATGCCAGAAACCCATGTGGTTTATCAATTACTGGATTTTGCTTCATAGGAAATTGCTTTCAGTTTGGCATTTGCATTGCATGATTTTGAAACTTCATGGTAATATAAAACTCAGCCTACTTTCTTGTATTGCTACAGAATCATGATTCTGTGTGTGTTCCAGTCATCTTGTGGCTTGGTAAAAGTTTTAGTATTATCTATATATTTATTTATCTGGCCATCTATCTATCTACTTACCTATCTAGTACTGGGATAGGGCATCTGCATTAGGTGGCAGTGAAAAGCTTCAACGGAGGTCTGCGCAAATCTCAACAGAATAACAGGACTGGCTTTCAGGGGCTAATCTCTCAATAGGGAAATTGGCCCCAAGTAAAGCTGCTGCTCCTTCTACTAGAGGATTATCTATACCAAATGCATATGTCACATCACGTGTTCAGTGTAGTCGGGGTTATGAACCTTGTTGACATCATTTGAGAATAAGGACCCTTTTAATACAAACTCAAAATAAGAGGAATCCGGAGTTGCCCATTTGTCCACATAAGTACTAAACACAAAGAGAGTCTGGTCATTAATATAATACAATACAAATTGCTAATAATTTGGTCCGAAACAGGATATGATGACGCCAAGAGATGTCGTAAATTGAGCCATCCTGGACCACAATATTTGGAGCCACCTACTTAGGTTCATTAGATACAGAAACAAGCCCATCTTGTATCCCTTTTTGAGTTAACAGGAAGACAAAACTGTCACATGACATCACGTGACAGCGCCTCTGACACAGTGATGGTGCCACCACCTAACGCAGCCATCAGCAAAGCATAAACCTCCTCAACATTATAACAAATATACCGTATAGACAACTAATATTATTTTAAATATTTAAATATATATGTTTTGCTTACACAAATCTCTCTAAACCACCCTAATCCCATGGATCAAACTAGCTTTGAGGCATTCTACAAACTATCCACCAGCACTCTGCAAAGTATCACAGCCCATGTCTCTTTCTGCTTGATACGGAGCCAGGGCACAATTACAATTATATATGGATGTTCGGAGGGTTCTGTTCTAAAATTTTGACGAGTAAGCAGGTTTGACAAATTACTCTATAAGTCAATAACTAAAGGTTATTGCAAATCACACCGACGTGTGATGTATATTTTAAAATTTACAAGGGAAATTTCTAAAAATCACAATGACAGCATCTGTGAAAAAAACAGTGTTGGGCCCCCACATGTTATGAACCGGTTTAAACAAATTAGTAATATTTGAAAGCAGCATAAATTGTGAGACGTGAGCGAGTCCCTGTGTGGTACTCATACCTATTGGAATTTTCATTTGTTAGCTTTGGTTGAATAACTACGCACATATTTCTATCATTGCAACGTTCTTCTCAGGTTTTAGTCATTTCCTTCTGACTAAATAAAGTACGCTAATGTCTGTAGTATATTCACAGCAGGAAGATTTTGGTTTCAGGAGTCGGAAAGTTTTGACACTGTATCCAGAAACATTTACAGCAATCAAGAGAAGAATGTGGCATTGAAAGGGAAACTGAAACGGGAGGGTTTGGTCTGGGGGCAAAGACAATCCCCCCTGTCTCTTTCTTAATTTGACTTACACATGTTCACATACACTCACACTAACACTCTAACTGAATATACAGGATAAGTTTGTGTGGCACTTGGCTTCCTTCTTGCTAGCACACAGGTCAACCTACTGCGCAACTAATGTGCTACCATATAACATAGTGTTTTGTGCACAGCCCGCTGTTATGCTGGCTCAGCCCGCTTAAGGATTTTAAACCAGTAATTGCCCCTCTGTCACACTCGGGCTAGACCACCGCTGGAATCCAAGAATCATTCTCTACATGTCTTGATTAAGTCAGTAGGAGTTGTATCATAGCATTGGTTTCTCTGCCCGATGGAAAGTGTGTTTTGTCATTGGCAATATTTGTCTATTCATTCTTATTTGTCCCCAAACCTCTTTTTCTAATGCCAAGTTTAGTATTAAGACAAGAAGATAAGAGACAGGGTTTTTATTAAAAACATGGTTAATTACATTTTTTTAATGTACATTGCGTTCATAATCCACAAACAGGTCATAGAGAGGTTCTAGTATCATAATGAGGTTAAAACATTAGTTTAACTTTCCATATCCGTTTGCAAATAGGTTCTATCTTTGATTGCAGTACATTTTTGTTACATATTGATACCATTTTATTCTACATTTTTCAGCTTTGAACTGATCTACAATTATATTTCTTTTTTTAATAGAAAGCGTTCAAGGCTTAGAAAATCAGAATGAAATGTTTTATTAAATATACGTGTTCTGTCTTAATGTCCTCCGGTCATAAATATGAGTTTGATAATATGGTTGATTCCTGGAAATGGATGTTTTGCATTAGCTAGACTGACTCAGAATGCTATCTGCTAAGAACTGTGGGCATTTTATTTTCCCCCAAAAAAAACATGTAATGCATGTTTTGTGTCACACCCACTGACAGCAGTTTAGGGGAACAGCCAAGAGGCGGATTTCACTCTGAAAAAAGAAAACCGGAGAAGTGTAATTATAAACCATACTAAAAGCCTTTGGCAGTGCGTGCAAAGCCAGCCATGCCATATTGGTGAACTAGGTGGCTGCCTAGGGCAGGGCACTAAGCTCAGAATGGGCACCACTCACACGTAACCTCCTGTGTTAGCAGAAAAGTGCATGGAGGAGCAGGATGGTGCCGACGTGCTTCACCTAGGAAAATAGAAATCCAGCCCTTATTCAGTGATACCTACTGTTGGTCGGAATTGGCACTTGCTTTGGAATATACAATACAAATGATGTAGGTTGGATTCAGCTTCCACCTCTGAAGGATCAAATTTAGGTTGAGAATGAATGGAAAGCAAGGAATAGAACAATGTTAAAATATTTCGAAAAAGAAAAGTTTGAAATTTGAATGGCTATATTACTAACATTAAAGCATACAACAGAATTCAAATATTTTTGTTAAATTCAGGCTGCTATAAAAAAACATGTACAATACTTACAAAATCATTGATCTTGAAGTTAAATGAATTGATGTAAAAAAAAATACCACAGCTGGTTTTCCACCTGACATGTTGGGTAAGAGTCTAAATCCACAGGGTTTCTTTGCTGTTTTTGATACTGGAGGAGTTATTGACAGGGAAAGTAACAGGTGACCAAGGTATTGAGTGTTTAGGGAGCAAAATGAGAAGATCTGCCCCATTTTGAGGTAGGTGAGGTCACCTAGGGCTGTAGAAGCCAAATAACATGGGTCTCCAAAAAAACAAAAATAGAAAACATAAAACAATAAATTATGTTTTTTCCAGTTCCTTAATAATAAGTTGCTTATATTAAATTAATGGCTAGAGACCCTTGCGCTAGGGCAAGCCTTATGGAATCAGATTTAATTGACCGTCATTGATGTGCCTCATGTGGGTCTTAGTTCTCCCATATCAGCAGTTAGTTCATGCTAAAACTATTGTCCAGTGGCTATACGTCCTTACAACCCACTTTACTGTTCCAGTTCCAGTAGATAATCATTTTATGGCTTCTCCCATTAAGGCCACAGGGGTTTGCGGATACTAAACTTTCTTCTTGGTAACTTGAACAGTTTTACGCATGAAAAAACTGTCTGAACAAAGAAATATATTACACATTTGTAGTGTATTGTTTAACCATTGGCTTTAGTGGTTCCAATTACTTGTGTCTGTATCTTCTGCCAGCGCATATTTGCTGGAACAACTGGAAATTAATCCAAGCTAAAAGTTACTGTGAATCACAAAGGGAGTATTGTAGAAACAATCATTAAAGATCATGAAGCGCCTCAAACATTTAAATAACATTCTACTGGGGAAGATTTTATAAAGCCATTTTGGTGAAACCTCATGGTGTTCTGTTGAGCTTAATTTTCAATCTGGTTAATAAGCTCCAGCAAATTACGTAAAGTAAAACCCCACAAACTTTCCACAATATTTAGCATCCTTAAACCATCACAGTTTTAGCACATACTCATTAAAACTATCTGTAACTTATGACTTCTGCTTTTCATTCAGTGTAGTTGTTTGAGACATATTTGATTTAAGAAACAAAGGATCTGTGAAAGCTGGGGCCGGTGGCAAAAGGTGGCAGACATAGCGTAGCAATTAATTTCCTGTTGGGATGTTATTTATTTCTTCTCCTCTCCCAGTTTTGCAAAGGCAACCAGGTGTCCTCAAAGAAGCAAAATGGGAGACATAACTTAATGGGGCGTAATAATAACCACTCACTTACTGGGTGTTAAGATGCTTCTCCCACATTACACACAAAGTTTGTGACATATATTATTTGAAATTAAAAAAATAATAGTCCTGAATGATGATATCAATGCCCTGAGTAAACTAATTCAAGGATCACAAAGAGTGTCAGAATGAATTGTGTAGCCACATCCACACTTGACTACTACTCCATATGGTCCCTATACCCGCTCCTCACATATTGACAACCTGTGCAAAGTAAAACATCCAGGTGAAATAAAAATACATTCATGTAGAACCATGTAGAATCTCTTTTTTCATATAGTCCATATAGTATGTTTCAATCATCACAGATTTGAAGCAAACTAATCCACTTGCTATTTTGTTAGAAGTTGTTTTGTTTAATAGCCATTGGTTTCTTTTATGTAATACGTCCAAACTTCCATCTAGTTTGTCCTCATCTGGCCTTTACTGGCAGGATCACATCGTAAAAGGGTTGAAAAAAGACCCCATTTCACCATTTATTAGCTTAACCGAGTGTTGTTAATGGGTATAAATATATCACAACAAAATGAATCACCAGGATGACTTTGGTGTCAAGTATGCACCAGATGCAAGTGGAATTTTCAACTGTAAGCCCCATAACAATACATAATCATATACTTGTAACAATGACGGATTGTCCCTGTATAACAAGTGTTCCTGTTTCTACAGCTGGTATCGCAAAGTGCTTTTGCCTTCTTTGTTTCACTGATGTATTTTTCTTCCCTTACGTAAAATACAAAAGAATAAAGCAGTTTCATCAGCTCTCCATGTATTCTTAATATTGTAATGTATGGGTGTAATCTAAATCAGGTGTAGAGCTTCTAAAACTCTACTGGTTGCATTATACTTAGCTAGGTGAATAAATGGTGCACATGTTTGACCTTCAGCATCCATTTATTATTAGGTTAGACCCCGGTGAGTTTCATTGAAATAATTGAGATGAATAATGAAGTAACTAAGCATTCTGTTACTTGCAACGTGAGAGTTTTCCCTTACAGCAACTCCTTTCCTTAGGGACTTTTGAGTTCCTCTATGTTTGTTTCCTTCTCGTATCAGGCCTTTAAAGTAAAAAATATTATGGGCAAAACATACGGGGCACTAGCTCTGGATTAGACACAGTATTAATCCAGAGGGAAAATATTTACTGCTTAAAGGGCTTATTGCCAATAAGATGTATACCGTCTAGCTGCCCAATCAGGGACAACATATCGGGATTCTAACACAATTACGGTAGTTTAGTGAGGGAATCCTGGTGCTGGGAGGGGATTTTAATGTGGCTTTGCATCCCCCATTGGATATCTCCACCAGCCAATTCCACGCCCCGCAACACGTTTTGCGCAAGAATATCTCTCTCCTTTTTGGGCTGCTGGAGGGCTCTCCACCCCACTGATAGGGACTATACTTTCTTTTCCACACCCCATGGCTCCTATTCACATATCGATTATTTATTCTTCTCTTACCAGCATACCGTTCTTTTGGGCCGGACTATTATAGGTTTGACAAGGTGCTCTGATCTTGCCCCAGTGAGTGTGTCCCTGGACTCGCCCCTCGCTCGCCCTTCAGAGCGTTCCTGGCGTTTAAATGAGTCTATTTTGTCAGATGCTGTGATTGGTGCAGACAAGACCCTAGCCCTGTCCCATTATTTTAAAGAGAATTTGGCAGTGGATACGCCACGTCTCACATAAGAATGTGATTAGGGGACATTTCATACGGCTCTGTTCGCAATGCAAGAAGGCAAATTTAAAAGAATGGCGTCCAATGGAAATATCATGGTGAGCAGAGTAAATATTTGTTTTGCATGTTACCATTATCAATTCCACTACCTTGGTTAAATATGGTACAAACTTCATTTATAAATTTTGTTTGGAAAGGTAAGAGGCTGAGAATAAAAATGAATGCAATAGCTAACAGAGTATCACTTTGATGCAGGAGTGATGCTCCACATGGCGATGATGCAAAATATAAGAAAAGAAGGATGGTGTATTTTAGAGAGTAATGCTATTGGAATTAAAAATCTTAATGTTCTGATCTGGACCAAAAGAAGGGTAGATCACAGTGCCTGTTACATTCTACAACAACAACTGATCCCAATATGGACTAAGATTAAAAGAAGATTGAATATAGAAATAAAAATATTAGATTTTTTTAAAATAGAGTTTATAGAAAACGAAATATAGAATATTTAATCTTGAAAGAATGGAGAATAAAAGGGATTACAGTTAAAGAGGATCTCATGGAGGAAAATAAGATTACTTTTTTTGAACTTGGTTTCACTGGCTGCAGTTCCTCTCTGGTTCCTGAGTTTGCTCCGCGTTGAGGGTCACGCCCACCTGAGGGATAGTGGAGATAGCTCTAGGAACCTCCATCTCCTTCTTTCCACTTCCTCTCTTCCCCCTTCATCTTTCCCCTTCCTTCCCTCTGCCCCCCCAACAGCCATAGGCTGCTCCTCCATACGCAATGCTGTAATACAGAAGTGTGCGACTGATATGCTTATTTTATGCTCCAACTGTATGTAACATTGTTTTTTTTTAGCAAGGTCACTTAGACATGTCGTGCTTGGTGCCTTATCATCTGAGTTACATTTTTTATTGGGTCTTCCCCCATCCCTCTATTTTCCTTTCTGTATCCCTTATACTTGAATATTCAATAAACATTTACTGTTGGCATCTGCAAGAAAAATAATCTTACCCAGCACCGTGTTCTAGATTGGTGCAAAGAACAAAAAGCTTTGGTTTGCAGATCTTGCTCCGTACAATGCTCAACACTTAATTTTTGTGTTTGTTTTCTTAGTTATGAATTCCAAGTGATACCGAAAAATCCACTGGGAGAGGGTCCGAGCAGTAACACTGTGGAATTCAACACAGAATCAGGTGATTTCTTGTATCTGCTATTTCTTAAGATCTTAAGATCCATTTTGAACATTTGGTTTTGCTCCGATTGCTTACAAAAAATGGAAATGAAACTTTTGGGAGAAACTTTCTGTTAGGGAAAGCAACGCTTTATCTATTTTTACTGCTTTGGGATGTGAAAAGTTTTCTTTCAGATACAGTGACAAAAAATCAGTTCACCGGTGTAAAGGGTGCAGCAAACGTGAGCTGCAATAATAATGAGAAGGCTAAAAGCAAGAAAAGCAAGGTGGATCCACTGCTGTGAAGATTCCTGTTTTATTGTGTGAAGAGTAAATTGAAGTTATATCCAATTTTTCCAACCTTATCCAGTACTAAAAGCAAGTTTGTCATACAAGTTCGATGGAAGTCCTTCTCTGACACCTGCTCTTCACTTCATTTACACGTTCAAGTTCAGGTCCTTCACACTTTTCTCTGAAGCTAAAAATACAATGGATTTTATGGAAAAAATGAAAGTAAAAACAAAACGGAGGTCAACTAAACTTAACATTATCAGTTTCATGCTCTTCTAGTCTTTTGTCTAAGGTAATACCTTTCATTGAGTCAACATAGAAAAGAATGTAGTATTGCATTGGGTTCAGAACCTAAGAGATCTTCAAAAATAAAGAAACGCTCATGTGACATCTTTTTCTGATGTTGGCCTTTGACTAAAGATTCTATATTTTCTGGTACCAATATGGCTATATCTATTTTGCTTTTTTGTATGCTTTTTCGTTGTCCCCCAAAATTGTTCCAAATTTAAATTATATTTCAAAAGCAACTTTGTTTTCGCTTTAAATACCTATGATATTTTAAAACCATCCAGTGATACCAAAAAAAAAAGCTTTATTTTGGGGATAATACAAGTTTATTGTTGGTTACACTTTTTTTAATATGGATACTTTTCCGTGCCGCTGAATACAGTATAGCTACATCCACGTGTTCTGATGCAGGGCAAATAGATTGCTCGATGAAAATGTGTAGCGACCGTGTTTCAGTAAACAGGTGATTATATTGTAGTGCTAGCTAAAACCCGGAGTCATTTTAACAGACCGCTGCGGGGCCAGTTGTTAAAAACAGCTGACTAGTTTAGAGCATAATGTAGAAATATGAGGCATCGTGGGAATACACAAGAGATGTGCAATCCAGTGCATCCCCTCCAGCTGACTCTACATCTGTATTCTATCATTTTGAGCTCAGCAACAAGGGTATGCTCTCTGCATCTGTCGCCATCTCGCAATGATTTCAAGGTGTATGGGAATGGCTAGAATTACATTTTCAATGGATGTTAACGTATAACACTGCCACTATTCCATGGGGCAATTCTGACTATATGCCATGCTATAAATGTCTGTCTTTTTTTTTCCGTAGCGGACCCAAGGGTGAGCGAACCCGTTAAAGGTAAGATATGGCAAATTACATTAAAGTGTGTTTTTTTTCTTAGACGATATAAATGGTGCCACTTGTCAATAGCAAAACCCTACACAACAGCAGCCCATTGTTAATTCCATTTCTGACTGTAGTTCTTGTTCACCTGCTGCTTACGCAGTGAAGGCTGTAGTTTTTCCTGCTAAATAATGGGGTCTTCCAAAATATCCTGTGAGATGTGATTGGGAAGGCATTGTGTCCTAGGGGTATCATTGTAGTTTAATTACAGTTGGTTCTACACTAGGATTTCTAAGAAATGTTATGTTTTGGCATATGATGCATCTATTCACCGATCCAATAACAAGATTTAGAATATAAGTGGTAGTCAACCGGTTGCTGTCATTCAGTGGGCCTGTTACAACTCCATCATATGATAATGAATATACACTATTTCTCTATCTGAGCCAGTATTATATGGTAACTCTTACTGCTTTAGCAGGAAAGGAAGGGGAGTTCGCTTTCATTAGCATTATGGTTTCCACTTCTAAATGGGATACATAAAAAGGATACATAAAATCAGATCACGCTTATTCATAATAAAAACATCGCATTTGGTGCAGTGGTGGAGCAGTACAACGGGGAAAAGTTTGATTCTTATAGCAAGGAATATAATAGAAAACACAGATACAGCAAATAATACCAGTATATAAAATATATCCGGTATATAGGCCTGGAGCATAACAACGTAGTGTGCGGCTACATGTATCCACACTTAAAAATATTTCTTCAATTGACTTAATTTACGAAAAAATTGTAGAATGAACTGCTGTTATTTTTCGTAAGCACAAAAAAATATATACTTACACATAAAAGATGTCAGGATCATCAGTATTAGCTAAATTACCCCAATAATTTTCAAAAGAGTTCTGAGAATAGAAATAAGATTTAAAGGCCTGACAGAACAAAGAGGAACTTACGATACGCCGGTAATGTTACCGAAAGCATACATCATGGGTAAAATGCGTTTTATGTGTAATTCTGCAGTGCATGTGTGCACATAATATGTTATTAATGTAAAAATAGATGTACAGCACATGCCCTCCTACTGAGCAATTCTAACCACGGTCTTTGTAGTAGAGTCAGACACAGTCCAAAATGTGTGCCTGGTGGGATATCTGTCACAGTTTATTGAAAACAACCCAACTTTCTTCATTTTTTTCCTCTTTTTAATGATAAATGGTTTTAACATTTTAATACCCTTACTTAAATCACTTTCCACCATCATTTTATGGGCCAGGTTATCAGATGAGATATTGAATTTACTACATATATATTCTGTAAATTAATTCTATTATATTTTGACTTGTATATACCCATATTAAAAGGGTATATTTGTTTATATATAAAAACACAAAGAAACGGTAAAGCTTTTTCCGTTTCCATGGCAACGACCTATCAGTGCCCGCCTTTGTGTCATATGAGACATTTGGGTCAATTCAGTAAATGGAAAGTGGACAGGATAGTTGAGTTTCAGCTCCTTGACTTGAAGATCCAGCCCCAGTGAGTTTCTTGGCTGCTCCTCTATAATTAAGAGTTAAGACAAGGAGATTTGTGCTGAATTATCCATGATATAGGTCCAGCCCAGCCCTTTACTGGAGAAACTTACTGGTGGTGGCCCTTGATAATGAATACTCCCCATTCAAACTCCTCAGTCAACTCTCCAGAAACCGTTATTAGATTAACCCCTTAATGACATGCATTGTTTTCAATGGGTTTAGGGACCGCCTATTGTCCTTAAGGGGTTAAAAAGCTATTCCTGAAAAGGGTTTAGGCAATAGTACTTGGAATGACCTTCCTAATGCAGCATTCAGTTATTAAAGTGGAATAGGTGTAACAGCAGCTTTAACACACATGTATTCTTCTTCTTGGATCGTTTTGGCGAATGAATGATTAGATTAATATGTACTGAAATAATTCTACATCTTGTTTTTTACTCGTTTACTTCTCCACATCTTCTTCACACAGCTGGTAAAGACGCAATCTGGACAGAAATTAAATTTAAACCAGATTCCTATTCAGAATGCAAAGGGAAGCAATATGTAAAGAGGACCTGGTACAAGAAATTTGTGGGCATTCAGCTGTGTAACTCCCTGAGATACAAGATTTACCTCAGCGATTCACTTTCAGGTACTACTGCTCTCAATATCCAAGGCAAAAGAAACACAAACAACACTGACTAAAAATATAGCCAAAATGTGTGTTAACAGAGTTAATATTGCTGTGTTGGTGGGGAAACAAATGGGGCACCAAGTTAAGCTATAACATGTAGGATTTCAGCAGCTACAATACAAAGGGATGGGTATTCAGTAGACATGCAAATGGTCATTTTTTTTGGCCCATTTGTTTTCCGACAATGAATTCGGTTTTCGGGGCACATATCAAGACAGCCTGAATTACGTTGTAGAGTAGACTTCAGTAGTTGGTCAGTGAAACTTTATGAATTTCCGTGTTTCAGTAAAAGAAGAAAACACTACTGGCTTATTTCCATGTGACTGCTGTGTGGCCGCAATGTCATTAATTGCTTACCAGATCCCTAAAAACAAAACAAAAATGGTCATTATTGCCTTTTAAGATGAATTGGAGATGTTTCAATTTTTTTTGGCAACTTATGGTTACATTATAGCAAGTAGGAAATTAAGTAACTAAACCATAATGATTAATCCCTATTTTTCTGCTATCCCCTGTGTTATTGATGGAAATTCTACCTATACAGAACGTAGAAGCCTGTACATGAGTTTTAACTGGGGTTCTGGGGGGCTTTGCAAGCGTAATTACATTACATAAGCTGCATGAAATACAATTTAGCATATTGATGACCGTATAAGTTACAGTGTATCGAAATGAGGGCCTAAATGGGCATCTGGAATGGATTTTGCCTTTGAGAACAAACGGCGTTCTTGTTTGCATTAATTCTAAGAAAGAGACTAGATTTATTTCCAGTGCCAGGTTTATCTGGAAAATGACTAGCTATAAGGGCTTACCATTCCATTAAATTTACAAGTGGACAGAGACGCTGATATTCTCCGTGGACCAACGTGTTTTGTTATGATTAGGTTGATGTAAAATATGTCCCAGGACTAGACTGTTCTTCTGTTTCATTACAATCACATTCAGAAATGTATACCGGCTAAATCATCATGTCCTGTTAGTTTTAATCTGACATTTTTGCTCGCTCTCCTATCGGACCGGTTGATTGCGTAATTTAATACAGGAATGCCAGATGAAACGACCAGTGGAACAGTAGTGTTGAATGGATACTGTTCAGCATCGGCTACAATTTAGCATTACAGAAGCATTACAATAGTCTTTTGACTACTGGAGGAAAGCAAATATAATGACATAATTCTAAAAAGGAACACATTTCAAGTCTGGAGACGAAAGACCAGTAAGGTTAACATCTATAGTATAAAAATCTACTATTATTAGAAAATTTTCTAGTTGGACAAAAGTTTAGAATGGAGTGCCCCTATTTTTTTTAATTGTGTGAATCATGACACTGAATGCAATATATTTTTAGTTTACGCTAAATTATGTATATTCAATTAAATCAGAAATGTATGCCCCCCCCCCTGGTGCATTTAGGCAAAATAGGAGACTGGCCCTTAAATGGCAGATGCCTTTCAATGTGGAAAAATGTAAAATTATGCATTTGGGGAACTTTTTATCCTTCTGTCTCATTTAAGTCTTCCTCCAGCTCAATGGAAATCCCATTCTAATCAATTGGACCTATGATCCCATTCAAATAAATAGGAGAGTAGCTGCAGCCAATCGTGTGTATTTTATCAAAACACATGCATTGTTAACATAAAGTTGTGCTCAAAAGTTTGCATACCCTGGACAGAAATTGTGAAATGTTGGCATTGATTTTGAAAATATGACTGATCATTCAAAAAAACTTTTATTTAAGGCTAGTGATCATATGAAGCCATTTATTATCACATAGTTGTTTGGCTTTTTAAATCATAATAATAACAGAAATCACCCAAGTGGCCCTGATCCAAAGTTTACATAGCCTTGAATGTTTGGCCTTGATACAGACACACAATGTGACACACACACAGGTTAAACCATGGCAATTACTTGATAATTTCCCACACTTGTGGCTTTTCAAATTGCAATTAGTGTCTGTGTATAAATAGTCAATGAGTTTGTTAGCTCTCACATGGATGCGCTGAGCAGGCGAGATACTGAGCCATGGGAAGCAGAAAAGAACTGCGAAAAGACCTGCGTAACAAGGTAAAAAGGGGAAAAAAGGATATAAAAAGATATCCAAAGCCTTGAAAATGCCAGTCAATACTGTTCTATCACTTAATACCAATTTGCATTTTACCGCACAAAAGCTGCGCATGGGATGCTCTTGGACTTTCCAGCATGACAATGACTGTAAGCACAAGGTCAAGTTCACCCTCCAGTGGTTACAGCTGAAAAAGGTGAAGGTTCTGGAGCAGTCATCACAGCCTCCTCACCTTAATATCATCGAGCCATTCTGGGGAGATCACAAACGTGCGGTTCATGCAAGACCACCAAACACTTTGCATAACCTGAAGTAGTTTTTCCATGACCAATGGGCAGCTAAACCACCTGCAAGAGTTTGGAGCCTCATATCATAGACAACTATTACAAAAGACTATGCTACAGTCATTGATGCTAAAGGGGCAATACACAGTATAAAGAAGTAAAGGTTTGCAGACTTTTGAACAGGGGTCATACATTTTTGTCTTTATTGCTACAGTTGAATAGGAATCCCATAAGAAATAATAGAAATGTGTTTTGCCTGCTCACTCATGTTTTCTTTAAAAATGGCACACATATTACAATTCTCCAAGGGTATGCAAACTTTTGATCACAACTGTACATAAGCTTGGTGGCTGCTGCTTTAGTGACTGCAACGTGAGAGACACAGAGCATTTGCTGTACAAGGAATGTTATTTGTAACGATGCATTCCTTGATGTCAAGACTTGCTTTTCCGCCTATCCACTTCAACTATGGTCTCCATGTTAACTTGGGGTCTTTCCTTTTTTTTTTTAGGAACATTTTATAATATAGGAGACCAGTCAGGCTATGGAGAGGACCACTGCCAGTTTGTAGACTCATTTCTTGATGGAAGGACAGGGCAACACATTTCCCCCAATCAGCTGACAACCAGAAAGGGTAAGGGCTTGTTATTCTACTGAACAATTACTTGTTACATCTCAGGTACCCAGACGCAGAGCTAATTCTTAACGCTTGCATGGCACCAGATCACATAATGTATGGCTGCAATGATCTTAGAGGCTGTAAGCATATCAACTTAACGGGGGGGAGCACTTGCTGTTGTACAAGGCCACAGCCAGCACTCACGAGACATGCAAAGCTTCCATTCTCTTAACCTATGACAGCTCTTAATATTTTTCATTATCTATAAGGACAGTTTGGAGCTGCCTGCTATAGGCATTAACAGAACCCATAAAAGATTAATCAGCTACGACGTTGTCCTGCACTGCTGACATTTATTTTGTTGGCACAGGATTTTACAGATCGGTACGCCAGCAGCCAGTTGAGTTTGGCGACATAGGCGGTAACACGCACATTAACTACGTCCATTGGTACGAATGCGGTATATCAATACCCGGCAAATGGTAAGAAGATCGGATTCCACCCCAGCACAAGTCTGACGTTCGTCCTCCAGCAGTTGCGCTAGCTTTATAGTATCTGTTATAGTTTTTTTTGTGTCTACTAATGTAAAATATGTATTAAAGTGAAATTATTATGGAGTAAACATTCTTCAAAGCAGACTGCTTCCATATTTATCAGAAATATCAACATGAAGAGGATATTGGCTTTATAGGATAAAGTCTCGGGAAGCTGGCTCCCTGTTCTTGAAATTATAAGAAAAGCAGTGTCTATTTTATTTATCACAATGTTGTAATAAGTGTTTTGAGGCAATATAAATATTCAGATCTGTTCATTAAAGAGGCGAGAACATCTTTTCTAACTCTTCTAGCATATTAGCACAACTGTCGTGGCCGCTAACATTCATTCCCTCGTGATTTTAATTTAATCATAAAATAAAATTGATGCGGCCCTACATTCTTCTGGAAATGATCAATTCACAGTAAACGCATGACCTACAATAAGGGAGATTCAATTATTACAAAACCTGAAAGTTATAAAACCCCAAAACATTTTAGGGTGATCAGGAAAAGGATGATAAATCGTAACCTACACTAAATTCCATCATCCATTATAAAACAAGGCAGGTACTTTTTTTTGCTCTCTCAAGATGATACTTTACATTTTAGGCTGCAAATATTTTAAAATTTAATTGTTAAGCATGTGATTTTTAAATAAAATTGTAAGTAACTTTCTACAGAATGTACAGTATATTCTATATAGCTTTATTTCAAATGCAACTTTGTTTTATATCTGAAAAGCAGTATAAGAACTCTATAATAAAAGAGATTGATCTTTTTTTATCCCGTGTCTGATTTTTTTTCTCTCACTGGGGAAACCAGAACTACAAAAGTATTTTACACAGAAAGAATTGCGCTTGGTCAGCTGATGCAAACCTGTAGATTACTGTATTATATTTTATATCACAAGCCATCTGATTAAAACCATTGAGTCTTTCACTATCAGCCGATCCTACAGGAAGCTCTCGCCGACGCTAAAAACGCAAGTCTTTTGAGAACACTAAAAAGGAGATGTTTAAATACATCTTGGTGCTTTCCTTTGTTGGCTGTGGACTGCATCATCGCGGTTTTGCTCAATCTATGTCTGTGCATTAATTGTGACAGGGAAAAAAACAAAACCAAAAAGATTTTGAATGTTTATTAGGTTTCCGTGTGAATATTAGAATTTTTACATAATACCTAGTTCATACTTTAGAAGAGATCTAACACATCAGACCAATAAAAACAAGCCGAATAAGTGGATTTGTAATTAGCATTCTTTCATACATTTGACGAGGCTCGCTAGAACATCAAACACTTCCTTGCCCCCCCTTCCTTTTGAACTTGAGCTTCAACTAGAGAGAAGATGCAATCATAAGCAGGAAATAATCATTTGGTCTCTTCGCCCTGTAAGTTACACCCCATTTACCAGAATACAGTGCGCCAGAAAGCAAAGGAGGCTTTTCCTCTGCTGTCTGAAGCATCAATACAAATTTAAATTACAGTCTGTTAGGATGGAAAGAGATCTAGCAGCCCGGGCTTTACTGATGGTTATTGGGATTTATCGATATCCAGGTCCGGGTTGAGCATAACCCTGACCGAATGGGGCTCGATTGCGCGCATATGGGTTCGGCCCGCTTGGAGGTGGAGTGACAGTGCTGCCAGGTGGTGGGGTAAATCCTGGTCTATAAGCCCCTGGCTGGCTTGGAGCCATGCCAGGTTGGGAAGCCGGGGGGACATTGTAGTTAGCAGGCTGGGAGGCCTGTGTAGTGTATGTCTGGGGTGGGAAGGTGCCAGCTTGGTATTGCTGAGGAGGCTGTGAGGGTAGTTGTTGCTGCTGGGCTGGAAACTGAGGGGCAGGAGGCTGTGCAGCTTGCTGATTGTAGGCCGGAAACTGTGGTGCGGTCTGCTGACTGTAACCTAGGAGGACAAAAACAAAAGTTTACATTTCCAATCTTTTTTTACTATCTAGGAACTGCTTTAGAGGTCACGTAGAAATCAGCCCATCTAGTTTGCCCCCCCTGATTTCACTTACCAGAATACTGCATGCCGTACTGTTGCTGGGGCTGAGCCTGGCCTTGCCCTTGAGGTGCTGGTGCATAGCCAGCGGGCTGCTGGGGGTACTGTGGATACATCTGGCCTACAAAACATAAGAGACATTTTATATTTAACACGTGAAGCTGCATCTCACAGACAGCAACATGAACTGGCAATCTTGAGAATAAGTCCTTTGCTAACATCATGAAGCTGCATTTCTCACTTCTCCATACCTACCATTGTCGGGCAACTCTGTCAAATGAAGATTAGTATAAAAGAAAACACTGTGTAGTGCCCCATCGCTAACACACATTAGAAAAGATACCCAATTCCTACAGAACTGAAAGATCAAACCAAAATAAACCATTCTATCAACTTTTTAGAATGTTGAAATATTACCAAATTCCACCTTTCCACATTTAATATTAATACCCCTCCTTTCCCCTATTAAATGCGCTCTAGCTCAAAGTATTAAGGATAAATGTAACCCTGACACATGCATCTAAAAGCTGACACTCCATACGCTGCAAGCACAGAAGCTTTTAGCTACCCCAGCAATGTAATCTACATAGCAAGTTGGGCAGAAAGCAAAACCTGACAAACTTATAACATTACTTAATATTCGCAGGAAATGAAGATTAAATATATTCAGGAAGAGAGCAGACTACAAGGGAAGTATTTTTCAGTAACAATGATATGTAGCCATTACGAGCTCGGCCAAATGTGCTGTGTCGGTGGCACCGTGAACATACCAACGCCCTGTCCATTTCCCTGATCCCAATATTCAGATAAGAAAAACAAAACGGCTCCCACCTTGCTTCAGATCCCAAGACGTAAGCAGCCACCAGCCAATAGCAGATTAAAAATAAATAAATAAATGCTGGGCATCTAGAGGCTTACACTAAATGCTCTTTCTTTTTTTTTTGCATAAGCCTCTAGTTGCCCAGTGTTTCATTTATTGTTGGCATGGAGTCATATCCTGGTTCTTTTTAATCATGATATTCAGATGGCCGCACCCTGGCCGCCCTGTGAACCCCCTAGCCTGCCATTAAATCCGATGTTTTAGAGGTGCACATGACGGCAGAAGTGTAAAGGGCCAGACTTTTAGTAGAGAAAAAAACGCCACTTTGCTACATAACTGGCGTTTATAGAGAAAACCTATTAAGACGCATCTAGATGAGATACGTGGTTGGCATACAGGGCATCGTGGCCCTATTGAAATCAGTAATAGTAATGAAAAGAATATTTGTTTTTGTTTGATGGACAAATCTCTCTACAACACTCAGCGCTATGCTGTAACCAAAAAAAAAAAAATAGTACTGGCAGTATAAAAAGGGACATTATAATAGGGGGAAATATTTAATTCCTAGTTTGCGTTAGCTTTATTATTTCATCTTGTATAACCAAAGAGGTACGTAGTGTTTATGCTGTTTGTAGGCGTTCAACTAGCTATGTGTATAGAACGTTAAATGAAGATACTTTACCTAACTAGAGCAAAACTAAAAGAAAAAAAATGCACTGGCCTCCTGAGGAGCGGGAGCACTTAAAGAGTTAAATAACTAATCCAAACTCCGGGCGATCAGGCAAGTCACCCAAATAAACACACAGAGCCTGGCAAGGAGGGCCGATCAGCACTGTGCTGTTACATTCTCGCTCTCCTTGGCATTACGGTAAAAGGATTAAGTGTGGAATTTTTTAAACATAAATTTCCACTCATCCGTTTTACTTAAACAATGATGCAATTTGTACATTTAAAGCCAGTCTGAAGCAGCGTGCATGGTGCCTGGGGTACAGACAGCACTTTAGATACGAAAACTAAAGTCACATAAAGTCACTAAAGTCTCCCCTAATCAGAATGGCGTGATATGAAAAACACGAATGGAGAAGTGTTCTACGTGGAACAAAATATGGAAGCAGCTCAATTTCTATGGGATAGATCTGCAGCTCTAGTGACAGAGCGTTAACACATTACAGAAACGGATAGGGGCGGATAATCGCTCCTCCGCTCCCCACAGCGGGATGCGGAGCAAAAACAGAGCTATCCCACAAGCTCAAGAAAATAAACAGCGGGTGACTGCACCTGAACAGAAAAGGGCAGGTTCTGGGGGGTTTATTTCTTCCTGCCCTATCCAGATAGGCAGAGTCACCTCTCCTATACTACCGAGTGACTAAGGAGAAATGATTATTAACACACAGATGCATAGGGATACATGAAATCAACACATAACGGATACAGACGTAAGCTATAGTAAGACAGACATATGTCATGCGCGCCTCATATGCACTTGCTCTCTAGTACAGGTAAAACATCATAGCCAAGCAATGAGTTGGAATAAAGACCCCATGGACAATCAATATGCAAGTGTGCACATAGGCCGAAGCAAGTCAAGCGTCTGACCTTCAATTTGACCTGCTTGCTGCTGTGCCCCTGGGTAAGGCTGCTGCTGCGGAGGCTGACCGCCTGGAGGATGGGCAGAAGACGAAGAGGCAATGCTGTCAGGAGTGCTAGAACGTTCCTCTACAGGAGCACTTGGAGGCCCTACAATAAATAAATCGATACAAAGTAAATACTCAGTCCATGTCAATTTTGGCCTCTAGTCTTAAAGAAGCTGGCCACCCATTTTTTTAAATTATTTTAAAACAATATAAAATTCCTCCAGCCCATGTGGCCATGAAGGGGCAAGCACATCCGCACCAATAACGACACGGCTGAGCAATCAGAATCCATGACAACGTACCAGTTACTTGGTCCTCACTTAATCCAAAAGCTGACATGACATTTTTGTTGATCTCATCAGGGTTCTTCAATGGATCAAAAGCAGACATGCTGGCAGCCATGACTTGGGTAGACGGTTTAACTGAGGAATCGTGGGCAGCAGCTTTTTCTTCTCTACTGTCAAGAGCTTCTGTTTTAGGATGGGAAAAACAAATCCTACACGTTAGATTAAGCATCAAGTTTCTGGAGACTAGTTTTGAGGTTATGTTTCCAATGATCGGTGTGGTAGTTGTGATTTAGTAATACGTGCAAACATTAAGTAAGGTTGTTAATAGACGGACAACGGAGATATCGCATCACTGGGTTCTAAAATTTCAGAATATACCCCAACAGCGAGTTAACGTCACCAGAGCTACGATACCAGCCGGGGTACGGAATTTACCGTTGTCAGGCAGACTTGTGGGGATTCCAGGTTCCGCAGGAGGTTCCAAGCAATCCAGTAGCCGGTTGACCTTGTTGCGCAGCTCTATCAGCTCCCGGCGTAGATACTTCACCTGGCTGGATTCTAATGGTCTAGGCTGTCCATTAACTACACGTATAAAACATAAAATAAACACGGTTACCTCACTGGTACTGGACAAAGCGAGCACGACTATTAACGATCAACAGGTTACTAGCGTTTGGAGACTCCTCTGCAAGTAAATAGGACATTTCTAAATAAAACATTTTAGCCAACATAATAGCAAAGCGGACAAGTCCAATGTTAAAGAAACGCATCTGGACGATTTAATTAAATCATCTCAGTGCCAAAAACAAAAATAACTGATACGGAGCAGAGAGTACTGAGGCAATCAGAAAAAAATGTACAAATACGAACAAAAATCCATGTTTCTCAAAGTTCTGTCCCCAAAAGCGATGGACGCATTACTGTTCTAGTAGAAGTCTTTTCCAGAGACAGGTAAACACTTCCTGTTCCATTGCAGTATGGATTACGGAATTCTCCACGTCACAGAAAAGAGATTCATTATTTCTACTAATTATCTGTTCAGTGCTAACGGAGCGATCGCGACTGAGAGTGTCTGAAAGGGAGGTCCAGAAACACTTTGCACCGCATTGCTTTCACCCGACGTGAATTTGAAATGGGAATAAAAGGAGCACAGCACGCCAATATTCAGAAAATAAGCATATAAAATGATAGAGTGCGGAGAACTGGAAGTTATACCCAGAACGTTCTTACAGGATCTGTGTCAAATTGGTATATATAAGCATTATTACCTTTCCTGCCCTAAATTATTGCATATCAGTAATCTGTGTATTACAATCATAATATGTACACATTTAAGTGACCATGGACATTTTAATACGTCATTTGTTAAATAGATCATGGACTAAGCAGATATTCAAGCACTTGTGCTTTCTACATTACTTTAAAATGGAATTAAAAAACAGAACTGCCATAGCAACCACCCCCAAACAGCCCACAACCTGGGTATTCCTTTCTGCGCTCTGCTATTTAGGAAGCATCTTTTGTATGCAAAAAAAAACTTTTTAGAGCGAAAACTGGGACACCAGCGCCAGCCGGTGGTGGGATCAGGAAGCACAAAACCATTCTACAGAAATTTCTAAACAGGAACGTCGGCAGAATATCCAGATAAACTGGAACGGCGGCAATTAGCTTTCACGTAGCAGAGCTGCTACTTCATATCACAAACACTGTGTAGGTTCCCGTTTTAAAAATCATTAAACATGATCATTATACACATGCACTTTACTGCGCTGTCCCTATACATTGTTCTGTAGAATCCTCCCTATGCAATGGTCTTTCTCCACACCGCAGATATGTTCAATGCATGCATGCGATACACTTTGCTCCAGCCAGCTCTGTGAATGCTGCAGGTTGGTGGTCTGTGTGCAGGAGAGCCCGCCAAGGATGAGGGCAGTCGCAGCGCTGCAGCTTCTACTTCAGGTACGTGCTTTAGTATTTTTTTTTACTATATAATAAGTTCCTCAGTGTGCACTTCTTTACTATACTATTACTTGTTTAGTAAGGTTGTCGGGGGCATTACACACACACGCCAATAGAACAGAGCATTCTTTCTGTATTATACCTACGTAGCTATATTTGGCCCGTACTGAAAGCTTTTGTTGCACAAAAGCCCTTTTCATGGCCGTCACAGACATAAAGCAGTACACGTTAAAACAAACAATGACCAGTTAAAAAAAAAACTGTTACCATGAAATTCATAGTAAACTCCGTCATTTACTACGGTGATCATTTACTACAAAACTGGGACATTGAAGCAGAGTTCCACATTTTAACTCCATGACGTCACGGTGCAGGAAGAACTGCCCCTTAGTCTCCTCCCCGAACCCAACCAAGACAATCCCAAAAAAGTCATGTCTCCAGATCAATGAAATAACTTGATCAGAAAATGCAAATAACAGACTGGGACAAGAAAGGGAGAAAACTTCAATGCAGCATTATAAGGAACTAAAGTTGAGAAGCACATGAAGTATAACATAAAATCCCCATAGCGATGCTTGCAGGGCTGATACATATTATGTACAAAAAAAAAAAACAAAAAAAAAACAGGAACATCACATCCTACAACTTTAAATGTAAGTTACAGGACACAATCAATGATGCAGTCCTGCTTTGGAGGCCATATCTACAGAAGCACAATGTGTCGAAAAGATGAATATAGTAAATTAAGCGGTAGTTATTCTTGCTTCTTTTCCAGTCCCTGCAGTTCCACTTTTCTGTGACAGTTTAGAAGCAATGGGAGACCTTCGTCACTTACCAAAAAGAGTGAGCTTCAGTATTCTGCTGCACTGTATGGCAAATGACAGATCGGAGCTATCAAAGATAGTAATGAGATCCCCATCTAAAAAAATAAAAAACACAATGTACTGCTGGTTACATTTATTCTGATCAAACGTAGATGGACATAACAATCAAGGTGAAAGGCATTGCATTTATTTTGCAGAATTGTCCGATTTCATATTTTTTTCTGATAAAAGCACAAAAAGATGTAACTTTAATATCTTCTTATTGGGGTCTCCTCATTCTCGCAAAATTAAAAGGTTATAGATAGACAACAAGCCTGGTAGAATAAGCTTAACACTGCACTGCACAGAAGTGCAGTGCTGCAGAATTTCTATCGCTTAGCACCACCTTGTGGCAGACCATGTGTACTGATTTTACTTCATATAATCCAGAACGCATGACGACGTGGCAAGCTGATGAAAAAAATGATATGGGACCCTGGCACTTACACACACATACATACATACACACATACATACATACATACCGTATTCGCTCAATTATAAGACAACCTCCCAAAATCTGAATATTAATTTAGGGGGGAAAAACTGAATATAAGACGACCCTATACGAAAAAAGTTTTACTAGTAAATTTTAATTCATGTAAACGATTGTTTCATATTTAATAACACTAAAATATTTTTTTGTTTTTAATTTCCTTTTATGTGCCAACCCCCCCCCCAGTTCGGCCCCAGGGCTTTGCCTTATACCCCCTATATGCCACTCTGCCTCCCTAATATGCCTTTTAACCCTCTTTATCCCACTCTGCCTCCAGAAATGCCTTATAGCCCTATATGCTAGGGGCATATCATGGGACAGAGTGGCATATAAGGGGGAATAAGGCATTTCTGGAGGCAGAGTGGCATATGGGGGTTAAAAGGCATTTCTGGAGGCAGAGTGGCATATAGAGGGTTAAAAGGCATTTCTGTCTCCAGAAAAGCCGTGTGCCCCCCATATAACACACACACATCAAGTTATTTATGATGAGGGCGGACTGAGTACTTGTTTAATAGGAAATCAAGCCTATTTTTAGGGTACTGTGTTGTATTCCTCTTCTGAGAATTGTCCCTAGTTCTCCTTGTAAGAGTACACTAAGTGAAGGGCTCCAAGTGTTTTTGTCCTTTGACCTATCCATGGAATAGGCATGTAGTCTGTGGTGTGGGGGTATTAGCAAAGAGGGTTAGCGCTCCTTCATATCGTTTATCACAGGGGAAAAGAGAGGAGCAAAACCAAAGATGGGAGCAGCGTGAAACGAAAGCACTTAATAGAGAGAGGGGCCACAAATGATATTGAAGAGAGAAGATAGAGCAAAGGGAACTAGAGAACAGACGATAGGGCATTAACCGACGCTGGGAGAAGGTGCAGAAACTAATAGACACAGGCAGAAAATAAAAGGTGTTTATGGGATATTGACAAGGCAATGAATTACAAGGTGTATATGGTACTGGCACACATGTGTGCTACGGTGCTACTGAGCCACAGTGCCCACAAAAGGTGACCATATACAAGGTCCATTATCATTGTTTATACTTGGTCAGGTCACTATATAATTCTGTATTTGTATCACACTGTCTCATAAAATGATTCCACTGACAGCGAGTTGCAACTCTGCCACGGGACCTTAGTGTAAAAGAAATAAATAAAAAAATACCAGCAGCTTGGTGGCCGGTACTTACACAACGCATTATCCCCGCGCCAATACTCCCTTTAAACAACATGCATCTTTATATTATTTATGGACCAAACACTTTTTAGCAACGGACACCTATTTCCTGGCACATAGTGCTATAGAAAGAGGTTTATTGGGACTTTTTGCTTTAACAAGAATGTTTAAAGTGTGTATGCCTGAGCCTTATAATATATATATTTATTTACACTGCATTGTAAAGAACCCAACAACGTGAAATCAGAGACGGAACACGATCAAGTTTAACGTACCTTCATCTTTATACTTTATGGTCACCTCATCGTTAGTCAGGAGCTTTCCACGAAAAACCCTCTGCATCATCAACACCAGCTCATCATAGGTGAATACTCATTGTGAATTGGTATTCTATTCGGATACTTCACCAAGCTGGGCCTTTGATGATTAACTTGCCGCTTAAGTCCAGTTGACCATTATTTTGGGTTCTGATGTGGATATTAGGCAAGCTGCAAAGAGAACAGATAATAAACACCTGCTACTGCCGTTGCCCCCTTCTCTACTTATCCAGTGCGGTCTCGTATGATTCTCAGTATCTGAGTTGGTCTCGATTTTTTCAAGAAAGCAATTTGGAAAAAAACTTAACATACACAATGATAAGGGCAGCCACATGCCTCCTAAATATTTCATTCTTGTACTTAATACAGGATGACTAAGCAGCTCTGGGCACTTTAAGGCCAGCTGCCGCCAAATGGGTAAAGTGTGCTGCCGGCTGTGATACGCCATGTTCAGGGACATATTATATATATATATATAATGTATATTACACACATATCACACACACATTTATATACACACACAGTGTTAAAACTCTTCCGTACAACAGGATTTTATTGAAATAAAATGTATCTTAAATCGCAGTAAAGGCAAAACGCAAACTGTAAAATGCCCTAATGCATCCCAAAGACTAAACTTAAACACTTTAAACAAACATATCATGGAAAAGTAAACGAGGAAATATTCTTAATGACTAACTCGGTTCCAGGCAGCCCTGGACTACAATTTGAGTGCAACACACACTCTGGGGTAGAGAATACCCCACCTGACAAAAGTCAACATAAAGCTTCCCTAATAACGTTGCTGCCGCTGTACATCACCCCTTCCAACGTCAGATCCAAAAATCATGCCAACCACGAAGGAGTAAAGAGAAGCCGTGATCTGCTTGGGCTAGCAGTAGTCGCTGGCACACAGGGAGGGAAGAACCAGAAGCATCTACATTCGGTTTGCTTGTCCGACAAAGTCCTGCAACGGCAGCAGCGGGCCGGCACGTGGTTTCGGTGACCCCTTGTTAAAGTAAAGACAAAAGGCTCCTTATCTTTTAGACGTGCCCCCTCTATGCTGAACACCGGGAGCATGATGTCATAGCCCAGGGCTCTACCTCAGAGGTTCACACAAGGAGATCTACATATGGAGGTCTGTAGAGGACGTCTGCAGCTTAACTGAGCCGCTTACAGGAGAGATAGAAGGGTTAAACTTGATGGACTTTTTTTTTTTTCCAAACCTTATGAACTACATAACTATATATCTCCCCAAGCAGCCTTTTAAGGGCTGGCACACTAAAAGAAGGCTCTCTGGGTCAAACTAAGAAGCTATGTAGTAGCCACCCATATTCCATAAACTGCGCACAAAAAAACTGCTGAAAACACAGACTGCATCACCGAAATCTGGTTTATTCAAAGAACAATTTCCTCCAATCAAAGTCTAAAAATTATGAAAAAAAGCAATCGGTAGCAATGTGGCTTCCTACAAGCCTGAGAGAAAAGTATGTGTGGATAGCACGGGACAGACGATCGTCAACGTGCTCCATAAAGGCTTTGCCAAGACAGAGGTGAATAAAGCTGCTCTGTAAGAAGAACAGGTCGTGGCTGAAGCATGGAAGAGGTTTGGGAACGGGGAGGCACCATCAAGCAGGTTGACAGACCTTAAACACTCATCACATCCATTACTGGACTGTCAGATCTGTCAGGGCTTTCAACACCAGGGAGAACCGTAGGAGTAGAAGCTTTATGATAAAATAATTTTAAATATTCCTCCTCGGGTTTCAGGTATACCACTCGCCCAGTCGGTTACGCTGAGGAGGAGTAGAGGGGAGCATCATGAATCAGCTTTGAAGCATTTAAGCAAAACCTGGATAAAGGATCTACTTTACTAGCGACACAAGCGATGAAGGTTTGTGAATAACAGAGGTTGCCATCGTAAGCGGAAGAAAAGAAATTCTGAATGAACCCTCTTTCGTCATTGTGATAAGGGCTTTACTAACTAAACATTGGGAAGGGCAGAATTAAAGCACCGGTCTCTATGAATCGGACGAACATTTAGGGCTAATAATAACCATATAATTATGTGACATACTTATGTGTCATGAGTCAGCGGGAATGATTTTGGGTGCCAGGACTCTCTGGGTACTGAGATGCTCGACTCCCCAATTTAACCAATTAAAAAAAGATTTCCAATTCTTCTACCGCTAAACTTTACAAGAGGGAAGAATCATCATTATAACAAAATGGAAGTGATGTCATCAATGTTCTGTCCAAAACAAATACAGGGAAAAAAAAAGTCATTTAACCCAAATTGTGGAAAGCTTGTGTATATGCTTCTCTTTCATATGGTTAACCAGCCAGAAAATGAAAAGGAGAGTACAGTTTGTGTATATATGTACTAATTATATAGATATGTAGTCAGGCAAGATCAGGATCCAGAAAAGCAAGAATTAGGACCCAGAAAGGCAGGAAGAAAGGCCCAGTTTATCTAAAAGGGGTATTTCAGCTCTCAGGTGTATGGTCATAGAAATATTATAGAATGACAGCACTGGCAGAGTGAATACAAAGTCATTGTGTGTATATATATATACATACATAATATGGGGCTACCTGAATGAGCGCCAGTACCACGTGATCCAATGAGTATTTACATAGTATGCACTATTATGGCCTTGAGACGTCTGCCACAGCACATACAAGCCACATATATACCTGTATATCCCCACATGAACCCATGGCTGCCCTCCTGGACCCGCCACACCCCGGGCCCGGCTCGTGTCGAGCCTTCGTGCACCTGACCCGCGACCGTTCCTCACCTTACGCTGCTGCTCCCGGGATTTTTATTTATTGGAACAGCCTCCGAGCAGCGCGAAAGAGACAAGCCGGCTGAAAGGACGACAATGACGGTCGCGGTCGTACAGGTTTTACCTCTCTGCTCGCTGTCTGCCTGTTTCGCAGCGTCACGCACCCAGAACAGCCAATCAGAATGCGGGAATCACATCCTCAGATGACGGAGCAGACACGCAATCCGTACGTGGCAGAGACGAACAGACGCCGCGCATGCGCACTAGCCCTCGGCACCTACAGGTGGGCGGCGGCCGTTTCCAGTCTCGCCTAGTTGACCCTTCACGTCGCCGCGTCATGTGACTGGAAGTTTTGCGGATCCCAGGGCGGGAAACTCGAATGACACGAAAGGAAGTGATATTTCAGTCAAGTGCCAGGAGCAGCAGGATTGCAGCGTCAGGTTTAACTTTTCCTTGCTAGGTATAAAAGCTAGAATTCCTTGGGGCTTAGTCACTAAAGGGAGAAGTGGCAATTTATTTTTAATTGGTCCGCCCATATGCTCTATTTTTGTGTACTTTTATGCATTTGTAATGAAATGTATGTATGTCTCAGTGTCTCACCTATCACAGTGTTTGCCATGTAGCTTGTATGTGGGTTTTCTAGTCTATGAAGAGTTAAAAATCTTATTTACTTAGTTCATTCACATTTGTTTGAGTCACGTGATTAATCATGAGTGTTATAAGTGCAGAGTTTTCAGATTTTTTTGACCTTTGGTTGATGCCATATTGGAAGCCCTCCGTTTTTTTTTGTCCCAGCACTTCGCTTTATCATTTGTGCTTCGTGTCAACAACGACCGATACCCCTGACCAGAGTTACAGCCAGATCATCATGTTTCTTCAAGCTGTGATATGTTACCGTAGTGGAGAATCATATGGAAAATAGATTTTTTTTTTTTTCTTTTTACATGGCTTTTATTGTTGTCCATGTGTAGCAGGACTTTGCCCGTCCAGATAATAAACCGATCGATGCCTTGTAGTCTGGGTAAATGATTAAGAATGATACTTATAACCCAAGAGATCATTGGATAAAAAAATGACAGGGCATCAGTAATAAGTCTTTCTTTGGTTGTAGAATTCTCATTGTTTATATTACTGTAATTGTACACTGCTCAAAATAATAAAGGGAACACTTAAACAACACAATGTAACTCGAAGTCAGTCACACTTCTGTGAAATCACACTGTCCACTCAGGAAGCAGCACTGATGGACAATCAGTTTCACATGCTGTTGTGCAAATGGAACAGACAACAGGTAGAAATTATAGGCAATTAGCAAGACACCCCCAATAAAGGAGTGGTCCTGCAGGTGGTGACCACAGACCACTTCTCAGTTCCTATGCTTCCTGGCTGATGTTTTGGTCACTTTTGAATGCTGGCGTTGCTGTCACTCTAGTGGTAGCATGAGACGGAGTCTACAACCCACACAAGTGGCTCATCCAGGATAGCACATCAATGCGGGCTGTGGCAAGAAGGTTTATGTGTAGTGTCCAGAGCATGGAGGCGCTACCAGGAGACCGGCCAGTACCTCAGGAGGAGACTGTAGGAGGGCAACAACCCAGCAGCAGGACCGCTACCTCTGCCTTTGTGCGGTTGGCCCTGGGTTCCTCCTAATGCAAGACAATGCTAGACCTCATGTGGCTGGAGTGTGTCAGCAGTTCCTGCAAGAGGAAGGCATTGATGCTATGGACTGGCCCGCCCGTTCCCCAGACCTGAATCCGATTGAGCACATCTGGGACATCATGTCTCGCTCCATCCACCAACGCCACGTTGCACCACAGACTGTCCAGGAGTTTGCGGATGCTTTAGTCCAGGTCTGGAAGGACATCCCTCAGGAGACCATCCGCAACCTCATCAGGAGCAGGCGTTGTAGGGAGGTCATACGGGCATGTGGAGGCCACACACACTACTGAGCCTCATTGTAACTTGTTTTAAGGTCATTACATCAAAGTTGGATCAGCCTGAAGTGTGGTTTTCCATTTTGATTTTGAGTGTGACTCCATATCCAGACCTCCATGGGTTGATAAATTTGATTTCCATTGAGAATTTTTGTGTGATTTTGTTGTCAGCACATTCAACTATGTAAAGACGAAAGTATGTCATACGATTAGTTCATTCCTTCAGATCTAGGATGCGTAATCTTAGTGTTCCCTTTATTATTTTGAGCAGTGTATTTAACAATGAGAATTGTGAGGGCATACCTCTCCAAACCGAATGAGTACATCGCATGGTGCATAGAGCGCTTCTGGACAAGAAGATAAAACTTACCATGTTGTGTCCTGCAAAACTACAAGTTACTATACAGGGACAGACAAACTTTTAGAAATTTGCATGGCAACAAAGAATAAATGAAATGACCCCGGTTCAAATGTCTGCATGCCGTTAGTCAGTAATACTGTATATTGCACCCTTTAGACCAGCAATTGCGTCCCAGCTTCCAGAGGCAGCTTCAGGGACAGGGGGAGAGGGTTCTTTGGTCTCCACATGAGTGTAGAGACCAGCCCCAACCGTCTCCTCCTGCCCCATCGCTCCATGAGAGCGACAGTGCAGCGTTAACCCCTTCAATGCCACAATTATGTATGACACATTTGTGGTATTGCAGGGGTTAACATTTGGGAACTTAATATCAATATAAAAAAAAAACCCCAGCACTGACCTGAAAGTCCAGGGTGCTTCCAGGTCAAATGCTGTGAGTTTAGTAAGTGGGCTGATGATCAGATCACTCCTGACCAACTGTTAGTTTAAAAAAAATCCTGGCTCCTAACTTTTTTAGCTGGCGCCTAAATTCACAACAAATTTGTCAAGCCCTGTTGTAACCAGGTGTTTTGTGGCATTGGCGCAGTAAAGGCTTCTTTCTAGCAATTTGACAATGAAGCTCTTTTTTGTTCAAGTATCGTAGTATTTTGCTCCTTGAAACAACCACACCGTCAAATCAGCCTGTATTTCTCCTGAGGTTACCTGTGGGGTTTTCTTTGTATCCCGAACAATTCTTCTGGCAGTTGTGGCTGAAATCTTTCTTGGTCTACCTGACTTTGGCTTGGTATCTAGAGGTCCCTGAATTCTCCGCTTCTTAATAAGTGACAGTACTGACTGGCAAATCAGCCTTAGCAGATATTCCTTTGTAAGTTTAAACCCTTTGCAACCAATTACATAACAGGTACACCATGAAAACGTGTCCTTAGAGAACCAGTGACGTACCTGGTATGTCATGGGTAAAAAAAATATCGCCGTAATCGAGGTCACAAGAACACAGCTGTTGTCCGGGCAGACCAGCAACAGTGACCCCCCCAACCTTTGATGGAGCAATCCTGCAGGCTTAAAGTACATTTAAAAAAAAAAAAATCTTCAGCACTGACCTGAAACTTTCCGATATACAGGATCTGATCACTAGAGGGCAAGCTCACAGGAACCGGCGCACTCAACCCGTGCAAGCTGGTTCTCATCCCCAGAAACAAGGCTTGTCTGCAGGATGATGCCATAAGGGCACTGACAGCGAAGCGGTAAATCAGGCTGTATGTTTGGGGTCGTTGTCGTACTGCAGAGTAAATTTGGGGGCAATCAGATGCCTCCATGATGTTATTGCATGATGGATAAGTATCTGCCTGCGCTCAGCCTTGAGGAGACCACTAATTAACACCTAAAGGGTTAAAAAGATTTTAAACTTGGCATTTTTATAACTTTAAGAATATATGTAGGTTATTTCCATCTTTTACGTTGCACCATAGCCTTTTTAAACCACCCCGTAAAACATGTCTTAATATATGTTTATTACATGAGTAATATATACAAGATTTTTCTGAAAATATGATTTGATATAGTCCCCTATTTACAGCCCTATATATTAAACATCAATAATAACCGATTCAGCTACTCATTTTTGCTATATGGTTGGAGTTTAGAACATCTAGGGAAACAGAACTACATTACCCAGCATGCTTAACAAATCTCACGAGATGATGATGATGTCAATGAGAACTCAAGGTGGAAGCGGCACGGAGGATCCTGGTATTTAACCCCAGAGATACAGCAAGGAACTTCGCACCATGAGGAAGCCCCAAACATATCATTAAGGCGAAGCGTGTTGTGTAAAAGAGAACAGCAGACTGGTGACTTTTATTTTTCTACTAATTTCCACCGGGCAGCCTGTATACAGCTAGCCCATAAACAGAGGCGCTTATAGCGAGCATGGTGATCATCGTCACTTATATTGATGTCAATACTTTAATATTTGGTGAAATGTTTTATATCCCTCACCTATATTGCTGCTTTCTCTGCTTTGCTGTATAGACTCAGAGAATTGATGGAGAACAGAAAATACCAAGCATTCTGATACCTGGCTATCCGGTGAAGGCCCATTATATCTGTAAAAGTTCCCCGCTTTTCTATTATTCTTTTTATTTTTTTTTCTTCCGGTAATGAGACGCTACAGATTGTGATTCTGCCGTTTTTACGTTTTACCGGCATAGCGTATATTACTCATATCCCAAAACATAAACGGCACTATAAACATTGCTCATACTTTGCGTTCATGTAAAATTGAGCATTATTCATTTTCTACCTGTGTTTTTGCCACAGCCTGATAAAATGTCACTTTTACAGTGTCTTGAAATTCTCAAATGTTTCTAAAAGTGAAATTTCACTTTATTTCTTTTAATATTCCAGGGCAATCCATTTTTAAGACGGAATCGCGCTTTTGAAAACCTTAACCACCGTTGAGATCTGGTTAGCATCATCGTCATCAGGTCCTTGAGGTGACAGCATTTAACTGGTCATTGAAGGGGCCTCCACACAATGTTTTAGCATAGTGATGCTGAAATGGTTAATCTTGTTATAGGGATGTGTAGTTAGCAATATGTTTGGTGTTCACATGGTCATTATATTGGGATATTTAAGAGAGAATGGGATTGCTGGATCAAGGTTATTAAGTGACAACATGAGATTAAAGCCAGAATACTAACAATTATTTGCCTTGAGTTGTCTAGATTGTATAAATAGTAGTGTTACTGGTTTTAGGGGGGCTGACTATGTTGGCATGGAAAATGCTACTTTATTTCAGGGTATTTTATCTTTCTTCACTGAATTTACCAGGATTTATAGGATGGACATCCTGCCTCCTATTTAGGGAACTGTGAAAACTTAACATAACAATCAAGAAATGTATGAGTGAAATATTAACGTTCGCACTTATGGAGGAAACATGGCTTATTAGTGTTGAAATGTTTATGAATTAGTATATAATTTTCCAGTAGAACCTACTTATGGGAAACAGCATCTACCTTTTGATTATCCGCTGGGTTAGTATAATTGTATGGCTGAGTATGTTGCATACGGTTGAGATTCATCACATTAAATTTGTTTCAAATTTCACTTTTATTTGAAGTGCAGCAAGCTGAAACGTGCGTACGCCCACTAAAATATGCAAAGTTTCTGAAAATTGTCATCCGGGGTTATTGTCCATTGTCCTAGAAAGCATCAGGACACACTGTTGTGATAAAGGAAACGCCGCACTGTACATGACCTTGATCCGCAAAGCTAGGCGTCTATTCTGGAATGGGTGGCAGAGTTGTAACGAATGCGGTCTCTGCTATTCAGGGTGCAGCACAATGGCACCATTGACTGTATTGTACTTAGCAAGCGAACCCACATGGAATCACTCCGCTTAGCCCCCAGACTGCATACAAATGTCGTAACTGTTTATTAAATGTGATCGCATCTACTGTTTTGGGTTAGGAAAAATATTAATTTGGGCTTTGGTAATTTATTATTATTATTATAATTTGGTGATTTATTAAATTTTATATAGCGCCATCAAATTCCGTAGCGCTGTACAATGGGTAGACAGGACATAAGTAGTATGTAACATAACAGTTTGACTTACAGAGACAATGGGTAAGGAGGGCCCTACTCAAACGAGCTTTAATATATTATATCCTTATGCTATATTAATAATAGGTTGTCTGATACACTGTATGGCAGTAAAACTGTTTTTTTTTCTGTTTTAGTCTCTTTCAAGAAATTCTAGAAGTGTCCACAAATATGGTAAGAGTTCCATTTGTTTAGTTTTTATATTTTAGATATATTTTGTACATTAAAATTCGCTTAATTTTTTTCACTAGTTAAATTGAAATTAAGAGTCATATATATAAATTATTTACGTCAAATGACAGCGATATATATCGTTTGTATATATTTCTACTTGCAGCTCCGTAAGTCAGGGCTATATTCTACATAGTCTTGCTATCCTCCTCTTTCGGTGTTCTGAGCAACACCCAGCAGGACTGATGTTTATGCTTTTTACCGTATTTGCTCAAATTCTCTGAAAAATACCCTTCGTCTTATAATCAGACCTCAAATAGAGGTCTGACTATGAGACTAAGATCCAGATCCCGAGGCGCTGCAGGGGACCTGGATCCTCCTGTCTGGTAACTCCCCCCACCCCTAAACGTACCGGTGTGTCTGACTTCCTGGTGTGTATTCGGGGCAGCGAAGACGTCTACGCGATTCGCGTAGGCAACTTCCACTGTACCCAGAAGGAGGTGCAATTAGCGGCGCAGGCGTCCATCGTGCAGACCTTTCCCCGGCTGTCAGAGAGGAGAGTTCCCCGCACCGCTGGACGCAGACAACCCCCGCTGCTAACGGCATCTCCTTCCGGCTGCAGCGGAAGTGGTCTACACGCCAGGGAGTCAGAAGCACCGGTAAGTTTAGGGGGTGGGGGGTGTTAAATGGGGGGCATAAGGCATTTCTGTAGGCAGAGTGCTCTATGAAATGCATTTTTAACCCCCTTTATGCCATTCTGCCTCCAGAAATGCCTTTTAACCCTCTATACTCCACTCTGCCTCCTGAAATGCCTTATACCTCCCTATATGCCACTCTGCCCCATAATATGCCTTTTAACCCCCTAAATGCCAGAGTGCCATATAGGGGTATAAGGCATTTCTGGAGGCAGAGTGGCACATAGGGGATCAAAAGGCATATCATGGGGCACAGTGGCATATAGTGGGTTAAAAAGCATATCATGGGGGACAGTGGCATATAGAGGGTTAAAAGGCATATCTTGGGGCACAGCGGCATATAGGGGGTATAAGGCATTTCTGGGGCAGAGTGGCAAGCCTGTGGGCAGATGTGCATAACTGGTGGGGAAGGTTGTAAAAAAAGGAAATAAAACCAAAATATTTTTCTCAATCATAGCTTTTATTAACAAACAATTGTTCACATAGTTTACATGAATTAACATTTACTGTTAAAACTGTTTTCCTATAGGGTCGTCTTATATTCAAGCAAATACGGTAATTTACAGTCACACACAATAACAAACAGGTACAAAAGGAGATGAGGCCCTGCTCTTGCGAGTTTCCAATCTAGTCAGTGATTGAGGGAGAAGTGAAGCAATACAAGAGGACTGCTTGAACTGGGATGAGTTGATCAGGTCCAGATGATCTGTTGAACTTGTTGATCATTCAGATGGCTTGATTATGATGATTGCTGGGGGTGTTAGGAACAAAGGTTGTACACTGCGGTGCTAACAGAAGGAGGAAATAGCAGACTAGATGTTTGTACATTTTTTACAGGTATTTTCTGTGAAATTCACCTTTTTAAAGTTAACAGTGTAGACTACTTAATGTAGATTCAAGATGTAAAATCTCAGATGACAAAAATGGGAACATGAAGTTGGAACTATATTTTCTATGTCTCTCTTTCATTATTTCATTATCATATATACATATTCAAATCTACAGGACAGAGAACTTCCACTAATAATGTCATCTGTGATCACTTAAAAAACAAGCAGAATATTGGTTATATAATGGTTACTAGTAGCTCTCTTTACACAGGCTGGTTAATTCGTGATTAGATGATAGAGAGATAGATCATATTATATTAGATAAATAGATATTTAAACTTTTTTCACATACTAGGGAATGGCCATGCCCTTAGAAATGCAGTTTTCATTTGAAGCTCACAAACATCTGTTTTTCATACATCTTGCATGCATTTCTTATTATTGTTGTCATCCGTACTTAAATATTCACAACAAGGCTCAGGAACTCCATACATTAAGAATATTTTCAAGAGCGTCAGCAACAGGTCAAAAATAAATAAATCATTGACTCTTCTTAGAATCTCCAGCTTTCATTAGCTTCAATAAGACAACTTGCTACTCTGAAACATGGCAATAAAATACTATCAGAGCTACAGAAACTGACAGATACCACTACAGCATCAATAACTGTATCAGTGCCTGTTCTTATCACAGGGCATGTATTTAAGTGTATTCCTCTCAACAGAGACACATGTTTAGAGAGGGCTTTAAATAGCATTGACTCAGCTCATTGGTAAAATAAGAAAGGTCTCACAAAATTTGGGGTACTTTGATGTAGCGATGGGCTAATGAATATTTGGCCATAATATATATACCTCAGATTGGTGCTTTTATAGCATTTCTTGGATGTGCACTAATTTTTTGATTTGTTGTGTGCACCCCTAAATCACTTTTCAGGGTTTCAGGTTCAGTACACACTCAGTAAATACTATTTAAAAGCACATACTTGAGGCATAAAAATTGGGGATTCCATCATACTATATTTCAGCAGCAGCCCAGAATCTGAATGTGTATGCTTTTTATGGTGTCCTTTCCTTACTGTATTTTTGTATGTATACATACAGTATATATTTTTATATATTCACATATACGCTTCATAATAATTACATAATATGGTTGATAAATGCTGTGATGCATAGGTTATTAGAATGACTTGTAGGACAAGTTGTCTGTGAACTTGCATTGCATCAAAGGCCACTGTCAAGCAGTTCTTGTTATTTGTGTAGTTGTATGGGTTTACGAGATATTATTATTATTATACTTTAATTATAAAGCGTCAACAGATTCCGCAGCGCTGTACAAAGAAAATGATAGATAAGTACAATACAGCAATTAACATACAGATACAAGAGGAATGAAGGGACCTGTTCCGGCAGGAACTTATTCCGTGCAGCTCCTCAATGCTAAATTATTTGAATAGGTGACCACTATTTAAGAAAAACACAATAAACAAGGACATGACTGATATCTTAGTTCATTAATCATCAATCATCAAGTGGACTTTTAACAGTAGCCAGAAAACAAATTCCTTGTTTAAATTAAATTAAATGATAGTGTCTATAAGTGGGGAGGAGCAGATTCAAGTTCACCGAGCACTAATATATGAGACAAAACTCATCCATGAACTGATTTCAAGTATTATACGTTTCATACTTCAATTAAGCCTCTCTGAAAAATGTCTGGATTTTTCCATCTAAATATATTTTTATATATAAGTCACTGGACCTTGACATTTTAAAATCAGGTTTCCACTTTAAAGAATGCTAAGAAGGGAGGCTAAAAATGGGAAGTTTATAGCGATCACAGATAAAAATCAAATGTCAGACAAAGCCTGCCCATTTCACTTCAGTTCTGTTTCTTCTGAGCTTATCCTACATTGTATTTTTAGAAGGAATAACGTAGGGGTACTTTGAACCTTCAGCTAAATGCCTCTCTCACATCAAGCATCATTAACCACATCAACACAGTCTAAATCTCCTAGCAACTTTCCCCTGGTTCTTGGGCATGATGAGAAGGCAGGTTTCCTAATCTGACAGCGAAATAACAGGTCAGGGCTGCGTCCAACACCAGCCAATTATTCAGAGACAACCAACCAACCCCTCCATTTTGTATTATGTTATGGTTTAGAGGCAATGTAATTAAGTGAAGTAAAATAGTGACAGTTCTACTTTACACTAACGCCAAAGACACTAATTAAGATCTACATCTGATATATGTCCTTTAATCAGATATAAGAAGGCATCTGCATTATCATCAGGGTCATATACGCTGAAACTCTTTTCCTTGGCAGTCAGAGTACAAACTCAGTTGTGCATATTGTAATATGTCAGTCCTAATACACAATTATGTATTATCTATATTTTACATTTAGAGGCACTAAACATGTATTTTGCTCCTGTGTTGATGGCTACTGTTGTAAATACCAGGGGCTAGATGGCAGAAGTAAGCATCCATGGGTAAGTAGATGTTTTTTCTTCTAACTGCTCCAATCGCCTCAAACATAATGCTTCTGCAAATCTTACTTTTAATACTTGTACCATTTGTCTAACCATGTTCTCCAAGGTTAAACAAAATTAATGTCACTTGTAGGAAAACTTTATATAAAGGTCATCTTATCTTGTTTTCATGTATAATAAGTAGAAGTACCCATCCTCTAAGTGTCTTGAGATAAGAAATAAGTACATCATCATGAAAATGTAAAGGGATCACACAGCTATCATATCATCTTCCTAATAAGACTTGATAAAATTTCAAAGCATATGCATAGAAAAACATTTCCATTGTGAACATTTTTACATATTTTTGATACATCAAATATACATCACAAAATATATTTATATATATTTATAAAGAGAGAAAGATGGAGAGAGACATGTGGAGAGCCTTGTGCAGAAGATCCTTAGTGCGCTGTATGCTGGACACATGCTGTCATAAGAGTTTAGTTGTGTGTCTGTTTCAAAGTAGGCTGCTGGCCTTAAAGTGCCTGGCTTGATGTTAATCCCTAGTCCACACCTGGCATAAGGCATTTGGTACACAAAACATTACAGGTCTACCTGAAAAACTGAACGGAACTGCATTACCGTTTATGACAGCAGTGGAGCGTCTTAGGTAAGACTAATACAGAATGGGTGCTCAGGGCCCCTACCACTCCATGGAGAAATTGTTACATGTGCCCATTGGTCCCTTTTAGCTGATGTATAAATGAAATACAATATTTAGAGAAAAATCTTCCTCTAAATGTTACATTCAGTTGCATGTACAGCTATCAATATATTATTATTATTATTATTATTTATTATTGTTTTATATAGCATATATGGCAAGATCTCATAAATTGTAAGCTTGTTTGAGCAGGGCCTGCCTCACCTGTTGTTTCTGTAAGTTAAATTATGTTATTAGTCAAGTTATGTTATATGCAGCAAAATATACTACATTTTGATGGTGCTGTATAAAATAATAAATAATAATAAAAAATAATAAGTCTAATTTAGCCACAGCTCTTTGTCACTCTTTCAGCAATGTTTTATGTGAAGCGCTGTCATGTTGAAGGCCGCATGCTAACATCATAAATGTTTTCTATAGACACTGCATATGTGACAAGCAAGCAAAGTAGGCAGAGAGGGGTCAGGTCAGTGTGGTTCCATGCATGGTCATGTGCCTGGGCCTTCCTCTTGGTGGCACATTAGGCTGTTGAGCACAGATGGTTGCCTAAAGGGTTTATGTCAATGGCAAGTCCTGTGTGTGCCATGGCAAGTCCCATGGGTAAGCAATGGGAGGTCCCATGGGTGAGCATGCAATGGGAGGTCCTGTAGGTGTGCAATAGCAGGTCCTGTGGGTATACAATCACTGGTCCTATGGGTGTCGTGGAAAGACCCCTGAGTGCCATGGCAGGTCCTGTAGGTTCCGTTTATTAATAATTATCTATTTATTAATTATATTACCAATTTCTATTATGCTAGCAATCAGCCTGTACTAAATCTGGACCGTAGTCATTTTCATGAGTTTCCTATAATTTTAGGTAATGATAAGGCATAGTTGTGAAATACTAGCATTGCTTCTGGTACCAAGTTCTGTGTTGGTGCTATTTCATTTCATTATCAGAGCTCTTCAGCAAATACATGTAAGTATTATTTTTCCACAGATTCCCAAGAGAATATTGTATATTTCACACAAATCTTTCATGTGTCAGCATGTTCGTGATTTATTTAGCTTTATTCTACTGTCTAACAGCATGCCATTAACACACTGATCATTAGTCTCCTGTTTTCCAGAATGGCATGTTGCGCATTGTTATTATAATGATTCCCATATGAAAATATTATACTTATTGCATTAGGCACTGTTCGTGCAGTCTACCCATATTTGATTTATCATAAGCATCATTATTTGTATCCCCCATCTTTCTATTGAACACAACTTTCTATTATAAATGAACAGACTTTTCTGCATTTTATTGTACAAACAAAAAAAGTTGGAGTAAACAGTACTCACAAATAGAATAAAGTGATGTTTATTAAGGATCACAAAAACACAGAAAAAACAAGAGGCAGAAAAATGAAAGAAAAAAATGGCCTATGTCTAAGTGCTTGTATAAGAGTGAAACATTTCAATTATTGAACTATTGGTTATAACCCTTTGTTCTTTTTCCTACGCTGTTTTTTTGTATTGTGAAACCTATTAAACTTCACGTGTTTTTGCTTAAACGTTGATTGTGCAGACATATTTTTGTTGGTACGTTGGATTGAACCTCAATGTCCTCCAAGCAGGCACCAATTCATGTTACGAGAGAACAACATTCTTGCAGCATTTTGAAATCCACTAAAATCCTGAAAAAGAAAAAAGCTTTATAGATTTTTTGTGTGTTAATTTCTGCAGTTTACCTGTTCTCGTATTCTGTCGTGCCAATCATTCGTATATATAT
>VKOC01018744.1:0-10729 GCA_009364415.1 Spea multiplicata | reverse complement strand
GCATTTTAAACTTCGCCCCAGGCGGCCTTAAGTCTTCGGCCGGCCCTGGGTTGATAAATGTACAGCTAAATCTGGCAACCAACAATGAAAAATATACAACAAACAAACAGATGTGGGCAAGTGGGGTCACATAGCTGTTCTAATATAATTGCAAAATTATTTTCTAATGATCAATTAGCCTTTTAAATTTAAACTTGCATTAGCTAACACAACATACTATTGGAACACAGTAGTGCTGGTTGCTAATAAAGGGCCTCTGGACGCCTATGAAGATATTCCATTAAAAATCAGCTGTTTCCAGCAACAATTGTCATTTGCAACGTTAACGTCTACACTGTATTTCTGATCATTTGGTGTTATTTCAATGGACAACATTTGTTTTTCTTTTAATAACAAGGACATTTCTAAGTGACACATTTGAACGGTAGTGTGTGTGTGTGTCAACTAGTTTGGCTTGGAACAGTCCTGTCAATAGCTCCTATGTCCATAGAGATAGGTGAGTCGCTGTGGGCCAGAACTAGGCCCTCGTATGTCCCACTGACAAGCTGTACTATATGTTACGAAACACTGTTTATTTTTTAAAAAGCCTAGCCGCCATTTCATCATTTGTGATAGTGTGTTCTGTTCCATGTTTTACATTATAATACCCAATTAAATTCAGTGAGTAATAGGCTGTGCATACTTTCTTTTGCTCAGTACAGTAGTGACTGCAATGCAAAGTAGTAAAGTAAACATCACCCAAAATGAACATGAAAAAAGAGGGCATTTCCCATCTTATATTAAGAAAACAAATGTTAGTATTCACTGTTCAAGAAAAAAATAATTTTTATTAAAGCGGTATTAATGCCAGAGATTTTAGCACCTGAATGACATTTAATTTCCATAGGTCAACTTTGGCCTTGGTCCTGTGCCAGTCTGTTAAAATTTATGACTGTGATTTTATACAATCATTTTAATACTGACTAGAACAATATTTCCTCAGAGGTAAAACGTATCCAGTCCTTACTATACTTGTAACACACTTGCTTCACTCTATACATTCAGTAAAATGAATTCCTTAGCATTTTACAGGTGTTATCTCTAAATTGTTAGTATAAACTTTTTCATATAGATCTGAGGGGGGCGAGTATATTGTGGTTCATAGCTAAGCAGATATTATTGTAACAAAAGTCTTAAATAGGGTTGCTTAAGCACAATGTTTCCTCTACAATTTTTTACCGAGACGTATATAGGATATTTTGTTTTATGTGGTATGTTATTCACAGGTGGGGTCCGGATGCTGCAAAGTCACAAGGCCTCATAACAATGCATGAATGATTTTTATACAAACATTTTTCACGTGGTTACGTATCATATACACTCACAACCCTATTGATGTGTTGATGGCGAGTTGGTGGGTAACTTTTGGCCCACGGGGCAAGCCCAGCCAAGTTGCCTGGAAACATTGGGCAACTTATCAATAGGTGAATACGTTGCAGATTCTTTTTCCTAAACTGGACATACATTTTCTAATATTAAAACTTTAATATGAAAAATAAATACTATGGTAGTTTTGGAGTCAAGATGCACTGTATTTTTATAATTTGGAGAGTTGTTTTCTCCCCTCTATTATATACTTTGAATTCTAGGTGCATACTAGCTCAATGCATCTCCCCCTCCTATTCATACATTTCTGTTTATAAAATGAGGACGGTGTTTGCCTTAGGAACGCTAGGGTGCCTACTGTAGCAGCAATAATTTAGCTATTATTCTGGACTACAAGTAGAAAGATTAGCAATATTTTTCTACAATTATCAAGTCACATTGACTTGATGTTCAAAATAATAGCTTGTAAGGTCCCTGTGACAGGATTAAATATGCCTGTAACAATTTACGTAAAAAAGTCTTGATACCTTGTCAAAAGTAAAAAAAAGGAAATATTTCTTTATGTGTGATTAATGGTTGGTATTTTGAGTATGTCTGAAATATGATGTAGCCTGGCCTTGGTTTACAACTATAAAAAATATAAGGCTTTGTTACTGTGCTATAGCCATTGATGTACGGAGAACACAGCTTACCAGGGAAACACCTGTTATTGACTCGGGTTCGGTTGCTTCTGCTTAATCAAGTGCACTTTGTCTTCTAGAAACTCTAGCGTATAACAGACTGAAGCAGATGTAAACTTCCGCTAACGTGTATGGCAATGATGCCTTCAGCATTTATTAGTCTAAAAAAGTGATCTCATAGCGGATGTGTTTTCCAGTATAGGTTCCCATACATTTACCTTTTTAAAGCAGCATTGCTTATATCAGTTTTTGGGCCTAATATAGCATACGAGTCAGCTGCAGTTTTCAAAAAGTGCATTTTGTTTCTACCCCCAAACAGCTTTTTTACTTGCTACAGAGAGGTAGCAAATGTTTTATGCAGGGGCCAAAATCTGTGCAGAGCTAGTTCACTTAAAGGGACATTCCAGTATCCCATGGTAGCTCCCTTAACAATGAACGTTAATTTAACCTACAAAAAAATGAAGTAATGCTGCAGCTCACTGGCTCCTCCATTGTCCAACAATTCCTGACACAGGAAAAATACCATAGTAAGTCATAATAATATGACATATTGACTTTTTGTGTGAAATTAAGCCACACCTTGTTTAATAGTTAATAGTTGTTAAGTCTCAGAAATACAATGTGGTAAGAACCATATTTATTATTGGTGCTTAACCATTAATATACAATCCGGGGTTGAATGTTGAATGTTGAATGGTGCTGCCTACCTTGTCCAGGCTTGTCATTGTGTCAGTCTGCTACAGAGTCGACTTAGTGTTTAGAGATACAAAATACCTATATAGTATAGACTTCAGTGAGGCAGACACTTATACACTCCACTGGTAGACGGCACTGTTGGTTGGACTGCTTTTCCCCATGGCTTCTGTCCATGACAATTGCACGCAAGCTTGGCTACTTGCCAATACTACTCAAGACGTGGACTCAAGCAACTAAGGGTTTCAACCTTTAAATATTCTGAAGACCAAAGGAAGACTATGAGAGAGGGACAGCTCAAAATTTATCTAGAAGAATAGTCATGACATTTTTTGAGAGTAGAGTTTATGCCTCTTAAAATAATAGGATATTTCTCGGATTTGGCTCTCTAGGGTTTTAGGCGTGTGGCAACCTGGAAGCCTGGGTTTATAAAACACATGTGCCTGTTTATGTTGACTGGTAAACATAAACTGGTTATGTTGACTGGTAGCATTAAAACCTCTTATAAAAAATGAAATACCCTGAAGGAAACTTCTTTATTTTTTATGTGAGATATTGACAATACAAGTGTGAGGATTAAATCACAGTTACAATATCTGCCAGGCACCTATGCTTTTGGTATCAGGGGAAAGTGGTCAAACAAATGTTGTTTGCTAAGAAGGTGTTACTTTATATAATATGATATGTTTTATTTATCCAGCAAAGGTAATGGCCCCATATTACTTTAAACAACAAAGGTAATTGCCACATATTACTTGTGTTACATAGTTATATAGGCTGAAAAAAGACATGCGTCCATCAAGTTCAGCCTTCCCGATATCTGTTAATTTGTTGCTGTTGAGCCAATAAAAATAAAAAGTTTTCTATTAGTGTAGAAACTATTGAATTTTTTTTCTCTCATTGAAAAATTGTGTAAGAGAAGTTAATTTGTGTTAAGACACATAGATGTTGACTTAACCAGCTGCGGTGGATATCATTTCATTAATAATAGTTGTTTCTGACTGTCATGTTCTGTGCCTGTCAAAGGCAGTTATATTATTGTAGCCTGTAACAGAGTTATATTTAGATGATAGCTCTATGGTTATTGAATCTGTGAATGGAATATGATCTGTTATCCAGAGCCAGCCATCAGATGTCTTCACTTTAGTATCTAGCCTCAGAAGTTTTCTTCATTCTAGTTTAATCAAGTTCAACTCAGAGTGGAAGTGAGGTTTAATCTGAGATTATAAAAGTAACTGCAAGCAGCTCTGTCCAACTCTCTGATTCTCCTAATCAGGACTGGATGAGCAATGAGAATTGGCCCCGGTAGACGGCTGATAAATGATGTAAGTGCAGTATCCTGCTGGATACATGTGTCTTCACACTACACTCTTTAAAGTTTTGCAATGTGGGGCCATGTGAATCCATCTGGCGGGCGCACACCATAGGATGGGAATTGTCGCATGAGCAGCAATGAAAGTGCATGGGAGGCATCATATGGCACAGGCCCACTGAGCATTTGCCCGAAGGTCAGCCCAGGCCTGCTCCTAATAAGTGCTTACGTCTCTTCCTGTATTAATATGTGAAGTATGCAGTTTAACTTGCGTTATCGTGTTTGATACATGGCAGAGGCACATAACATCAATCGCCAAGCATCAAGTTTCAAGGATATCCCTACCAAGATTGTTTGTCAATCACAGGCCCATTTATTTTCATTGACATTCTTGTGCATGGATATTCTTAAAATATGGTTCCCAAACTGTTCCAAAAAGAGCTTATTAAAATCTTAGTATTCCAAAGCCATTCACCTAGGGTCCATGGAGGTGGTAGTCCCTCGCGGCAAAACTGGAGGGGCAGATTGCCCTCTTGTGCGATCAGGTCCCTTGGTGTGCTTACGCTTAATGGGTTAGTTACATGGGAGATATCTGATCTCCCCAACCAGCCCATTTTCACTGTGGAGGCCTGTGTTGCATAGGCCAACATAGGCCTCCTGACAAATATATGTCTGATTAGGACCCACCTAACTTGTTAGTACTGTATGTACAAATTGTTTTGTGATGTCCTTTTTGCTGTATTTTGTTTACCCATTGTACAGTGTTTCAAAATTGATGGTGCTCTCGATATATCTCTAGTAATATATCATAACCATACATGTGCATTATTGTATTTTAATTATTTCTTTTAGAAGCAGTTGGGGAACTGTTTCTAATGATACATATACATATACCGTAGCTGTAAGTGCTCTAATCAGCATTTGATTTTAGTTTTGAATAGATGGAGTTAGTGTTTGACTAGAATTTATCACTGTGGAAAAAAATACACAGTAGTAGCCAATCTTAACCGGCCTTTATTCAGATAAGTAATCTCATTATGAAAAAAATCTACTCATTGTGAAAAATCTGCAAATGCCATTGACAAGCATGCGGTCTTTGCATAATTAGCGAGGAAATGTTACACACACAGGAAAATTGAAAAGATGGAGCACCGCTACATCCGTGGCTTAAAATGCCAAAAATAAAATGAGCTGTTTTTTTTTTAAATACTGCAAATGTGCCGTTATTTCCAGGCTTCTGCAGATCACAGACTACAAACAGTTAAGACATCAGTTTGCCATAAAGCAAGTAAGAATTGTAATGCAATGCACTTAACATGACTGAGGTAGCGCCAATGCGTCGCCCCCTTTTACCCCCCTTCCCAAATAAATACACAAACACAAAGTAAACAATATAATGCTTTATTTTAGTCAACTGATGGAAAAATAAGGCCACGGTGCAGTCCGCTTTACGCCTTCCACACCGTGACACAGATATAAATAACTTTATTAATAAAATAAACTTTATTATGTAAACACATATAAATATAGCGATGCACGTGACGCACCACCTGACTTACTTATGACACGTGCAAGCCTTAAAACTAACCATTGTAAACCAAATGTACAGGTTACACATCGTAACCATAAATTGTAAACAACTACCCGGCTGGCACAGGCGTAAAACCGTAAAAACGTAGAGACCACCGGCGTCCCCTGCACGGCAGCCATTGTCACGGCTAGGATTCACCAAGGCACAAGCCCAGGGAGTGTCCTGCACTTAGGCCGAGGGCCTGTGCACCACGGGTAAAACCACACCTAAGGTGGTTAACCCTTGCTCTATGCCAGCTTGATAACCAACCGCCACGGAACAGAAAGGAAATAAAAAGAGAGAGGGGTGGGAGGGAAAGCTTTTCAGGTCAATTGAAAAAGTGACCTAAATGGGGTGGGCTCCCATATATATAGTGACCCCCACCCCTAGGCACAGTAGGATGATGCAAACCTATCATTGTCAGCCGAGGGCCGTCAATCAACATAGACTGACAGCCCCCTGAGCTGACTCAGCAAAATTACTAATAAACAGGAAAACGGGAGGGGGGAGAGGGCTGCCTGACGACCCCTCAGTCATGCGCCCTTGTTGCTCCATGCTCTCGCCTGGGGCTTTCTTGACTGAGGTAGCGCCAATGCGTCGCCCCCTTTTACCCCCCCTTCCCAAATAAATACACAAACACAAAGTAAACAATATAATGCTTTATTTTAGTCAACTGATGGAAAAATAAGGCCACGGTGCAGTCCGCTTTACGCCTTCCACACCGTGACACGGATATAAATAACTTTATTAATAAAATAAACTTTATTATGTAAACACATATAAATATAGCGATGCACGTGACGCACCACCTGACTTACTTATGACACGTGCAAGCCTTAAAACTAACCATTGTAAACCAAATGTACAGGTTACACATCGTAACCATAAATTGTAAACAACTACCCGGCTGGCACAGGCGTAAAACCGTAAAACGTAGAGACCACCGGCGTCCCCTGCACGGCAGCCATTGTCACGGCTAGGATTCACCAAGGCACAAGCCCAGGGAGTGTCCTGCACTTAGGCCGAGGGCCTGTGCACCACGGGTAAAACCACACCTAAGGTGGTTAACCCTTGCTCTATGCCAGCTTGTTAACCAACCGCCAAAGCCAGGGAGTGCGACCACCTTGCACCTCACTGGCCCCCCACCACCGACAATGCACGCTCCAAACCAGACTGGACGTTAAGGAGCCAAATGTCCAGACCAACATCAGACAAATGGGTCCCGTCTGACCGAAACAAACCCGCAGGGTCCCCTTCCAACTCAACATGCTTAACAATGACACCACCCCGAAAAGAAATAAAACGGGAAATAGTCTTATTGACCTGCTTGCGAGCCCTATCAATCCCCGCGTGGGAGTTAGCCCCACGCCACCGAACCCGGGGAACGATATCAGACCAAACAAAAAACGTCTGCGGATAAGCAGCCCAAAACTGCTGAAAATCAGCCTTCATGGAGGAGATGAGGGACCTGATAGGAACCTGCCCCAAATCATTCCCCCCAACATGAAGCAGCAGAATCCGGGGCACCCCATGTATCGCAACATGGCGCGACAGCTCCCTGGAAACCCGGTCCCAACGCAGCCCACGGAAACCAAGCCAGCGGACCACCACCCGAGACGGGTCGAAACCGAGCTGTTTACCCGCGGGACGTACAGCAGCCCTCCGCGCCGCCCAATAAACAAAGGAGTGCCCCAGGATCCACACGAGAAACTGTCCCGAACCTAAAAGAAAACAAAAACACATAAGAGCACAAGCCAGGAACAACAACAGAAATCACAACAAGTGAGGGCGAACATAAGACCGAAACCTAGACGACTCCCACCGCCCAATCCGCATAATGACGTCCTGGTGAAGACCCCACCGAGCCGCCTCAGTAGCGGCCCCAATGCGAAACGAATGGGTACCATAGTCCCGAACTGAAAGCCCGACACCCGCCAAACAACGGCGAAACACTGCCGTAAACTGGTACCGGGACAGAGGGGAACCATCAACATGCACCAACAGCGCGCCCTCGACGCTAGGGCGGACACCCAGAAAGGCCCGAGCCGCCGAAACAGGACAAACAGGGCTACCCGGAATAGCCTGAAGAACGACAAAACGACCCCTACCCGACTGGTCCGTCTTGGACCGACCAATCCGAACCTGAACCACTCCCTCACCCAACAACAGGTCCGAAAACTGAAGCCCACCATGGACCTTACGATTAGGACTAACAAGCTCACCTACACGGAAAGCACCAAAAAAGGCAAACGAAAAGGCCAAGCGGAACAAAGAAAATTCGTCCCCCGACCGACAAACAGACTCAGCAACCCTGACCAAATCAAGCAAGTGAACATACGATATAGGCCGGCGAGAATCCCTAACCCGGGACCCACGACGAAAACCCCGCAACGCCTGTCGCACCAAGAAACCCTTGGTAAGATCCTGCTCCCCCAATGCCTTAAAATGAAAGGCAAGAGCCGCCATCCTGCGGTCCAAACCAGAAACAGAAACGCCCGAAGTGAAAAGATGCCCAATGAACCATAACAAAACCTCACTCTTGGCCACGGGACCAGAAGGAGAACCCGCCAAACTACAAAATTCCCCCCAGTCAACCCAGACCTTGTTATAGAAGTCCCGAGTGGAAGGAACCAGCGACCTCAGCAAGAGCTGTCCAGCTCCGGCTCTCCCAGCCGCCACATCCAAGAGGGAAACGGGACGCCCACCTCGTCTGCTTTCGGAGCCAGCCGAAAAAATCGATCCCACTGCAAACGAGAAAGAGCATCGGCAACACTGTTATCAACCCCCGGAACGTGAACAGCCCTGAAACACATATTAAGCTGCAAACAACGAAGGACCAAGCGGCGCAAAAGCCGAAGCACCGGAATAGACGAGGAGGTAAGGGAGTTCACCGCCTGAACCACCGAAAGATTATCACACCAAAAACGGACCTGCTGATTAGCCAACAGGTCCCCCCAAACCTCCACCGCCACCAAAATAGGAAAGAGCTCCAAAAAGGTCAGGTTCCGAGTGAGACCAGAGGACACCCAGCCGTCCGGCCAGGACCCCACACACCAGTGACCCCGAAAATACGCCCCGAAACCCACAGCCCCAGACGCATCGGTCCAAAGCTCCAAGTCCTTGTTAGCCACCGGGGACCCCAACCACAAAGATTTCCCATTGAAATCCCTCAAAAACGAATCCCACACACGTAAGTCCTCCTTCAAACAACGAGTCAACGGGATAAAATGATGAGGAGCCCGAACGCCGGCCGTGGCCAACGACAACCGGCGCGAAAAAACCCGGCCCATAGGAAGAACCCTACAGGCAAAATTGAGTTTGCCCAGCAAAGACTGAACCTGGCGAAGAGTAACCTTAGCCAAACCCAAAAAACACCCCACCAAGAAGCGCAACTCCACAATCTTAGCCTCCGGCAGCCGACACAACATCAGGTCGGAATCCAACTCAATACCAAGGAAACTCAAAACAGTACAAGGGCCCTCCGTCTTATCAGGGGCCAGGGGCACCCCAAAATCCACGGCCACCTGCTGAACAGAACGTAACAAAAGCAAACACTGCGCAGAATCCGGAGGACCCACGCAGAGAAAATCATCCAGGTAGTGAATGATAGAGGGGAGACCCGACACCTCCTTCACCACCCACTCCAAGAATGTGCTGAAAGTCTCAAAATAGGCGCAAGAAATCGAGCAGCCCATGGGGAGACAGCGGTCAACGTAAATACCGCCCTGCCAGGAACAACCCAACAGGTGAACACAGTCAGGATGAACCGGGAGCAAACGGAACGCCGACTCAATATCGGTCTTGGCCATCAGCGCCCCCCGTCCAAATGATCGGACCCAATGAACCGCCCTATCAAAGGAGGTATAGGACACAGCACAAATATCCGGATCAATCCCATCATTAACCGAATGACCCTTTGGAAATGACAAATGATGGATCAAACGGAACTTCCCAGGTTCCTTTTTCGGCACCACCCCCAATGGAGAAATCCGCAAACCCGGCAAGGGAGAAACCTCGAACGGGCCGGACATACGCCCCAAACTAACCTCCCTACCCAGCTTATCAGAAACCACGTGCGGATTAGCCAAGGCAGACTTCAAGTTCCGAGAACAAACCACTGCACCCCCATCCCGAAAAGGAATACGGAAACCCTCGCGAAAACCGTCGGCCAGCAAGGTCGCGGCAGCCCTATCAGGATACCTAGTCAGCCAGGGCAGCATCCTCTCCAGCCGTATGGGAGTCACCCCTCTTGGAACCACCAGCAGGCTTGCCCCCTTTGTGACGTTTGGAACACTTAGACAGCGGGTGGGACCCATTGCAATTGGAACACTCGTGCTTAAAGCGGCAGAGGGAGCCCCACTTGCACTGCCCCTCGTTGTACTTCCAACAATAACCCTTTTGCAGCCCAGCCGACGACCCCGAGGCAGCTGAGGCGCCGGCTGATCCAGGAAAGGGCTGAGAATGAGGACGACCTGGAGCCATAACGCGCAACCACAACGCAATGTCCTTATGATCCCAGCGAAGCCCAGGCCGACAAGCCATCCGCTGACGAAATTGTTCGTCATAACGGAGCCACGACTGCCCCCCAAAGGTACGATACGCTTCCCCAATACTGTCCAGATAACAAAAGAGACCTGAACAATGCTCAGGAGCCTTCTGACCAATAACGCTCGCCAGGATAGCATACGCCTGAAGCCAATTAGCAAACGTACGGGGAATAAGCCGATACCTCCTCTTCTCCTCATCCTCCTTTTTAGTAATTTCCCCTTTAGAGGGCCGATCCAAGTTAAATTTTTCCAAAGGGAGAAGGGAGAAAATCTCCACGTATTCCCCTTTCCAGATCTTCTCCCGAACCTCCTGCTTAAGATGAGTACCTAAAGGGGCCTCAAAGCACACATACACCTCGCCCCTCGCGGCATCCCCCAAACGTACCGGATCAACCTCAGCAGAAACAGCCGCAGGAGGCGCAGCCACCGCCGAAGAAACTACCGTAGACTCAGAGGAACCCGTAGCTACCGGCGCACCCGTGACAGTAGGAACAGAAACCGCCCGCGGGGGCCCACCCAGCATTGCCCCAGGAAATAGAGACGGGCCACCTGGCGCCGAGAC
>VKOC01018743.1:0-13355 GCA_009364415.1 Spea multiplicata | reverse complement strand
AGTTAAAAGGAATGTTATTAGAGGCCTACTGTGGAAGCTACATGGGATACCAGATATGGCTGAAAATATGAAAAAACTTAGACTGCGGACCTTAAGTTTTTGCCAAAAAATGAAAAATTTTAAAAACACTCAAAACCTTTAGGAAATTATTCCATTAGCATCCAGCATAACATCCTAGTTAAAAGGAATCACATTGGGGGGGGGCGTGTCCTGGAGCTTGGAGAAGATGGTCGCACTTTGAGCTAGCTCCTGCTCACTACCCGGCAACTCCAGCTTTCACAGCTAATCTACACTCAATCCGGGGGCCTTCTATCGACACCCGGCAAGATGTCTACACGTAGAGGCGGAAAACCGGGCCCCACGCCCGAAGCATCCGACTTTTTTAAGAAAAAGGACGCCTCACGCGGTGAGGGCCTTGAGGCTGCAGACGACCCTGGGCCTAGCACGCGGAGTGACATAGCAGACCTTAAATCCTGCATGCTCTCCGTCAAACTTGAGCTCCAGTCTGATCTAAAAGCGGGTCTCTCTGCGATCTCGGCGGACCTTACGGCGCTGGCCACCAGAACCGTCCATCTGGAGCGGGCGGTAGAAGAACTTCAGGCTACGCAGCGCGTACGGGACGTAGATATGGTCCGACTGGAGGCCACGTGCGCGGTCCTCCAGGATGCTGCGGAGGACCTGGACAACCGCTCCCGGCGCTCTAATTTACGGATCCGAGGGGTCCCGGAATCCCTGGTTGATCTCCGCTCCTTTTTCCACCGATACCTTCAACAACTCCTGCCGGACTTACCTGAAGCTGAACTACATCTCGAGAGGATTCATAGAGCGCTGCACCCGAGGCCGGGGCATGGAGACCCTCTTAGGGACATTATCCTCAAATGCCATTATTTCACCACCAAGGATGCCATTCTAAGAGCTACGCGCACTGCCTCGCCTGTGATGGATGGAATTGCCCCCGTTTGGTTTGCGGATATTGCACCTTCTACCCTCCTCCGTAAACGTCGAGCCATGAAACCTGTGACCGATCTGCTGCGGGAAAAGGGGATTCCCTATCGCTGGGGTTTGCCCTTTAAACTCCTGGTACAAGATGGTGGCTCTCTCCTGACGCTTCGTGGGCTTGACAGTGCAGCGCCTTTCCTGCGGCGACTTGGATTGCAGGTACCCTGCACCTTGGAGCAACCCCCCGATGAGCTTCCTGGCCCCTTGGGGCCGCGAGATGGATCTCCGCGCCGCCCAGACTCCCTTAGATCATTGCCTCGAGCGGGGGATGGCTCCGCGGCTTCTCAGGGAAGGGCTTGATCCTGCTGCCTCCGTAGGCTTTCTCCTGCTCTGCCTACCATTTGACCGCGATTTGTTTGCTGGACAGCTAAGTGCCTCGGTTTACCTTGACTTTTCCTGTGTTACCACCGCTCCTGATCTTACCGTGATTTTTTATTTTTTTTATTTTATTGTTGTTGTTGTTGCCTAATGTAATTTCGATTTTTCTGATACGCGTACATATGCACAATACATTTTTCTTACATCTCTTTTTTTTAATTATTTATTTCTTTATTATTTTTTTCTGTTTTTTTATTATTATTCTTAATATTTCTTATTGGCTATTATTTTATTTTCTGTCCCCATATCTCCACATATATCGCCCGCATCGCTGCGTGTGTTCTTTTTCAATGCTGCTGGGCTGCCATCCTGGGGAGTGGTTACCGTATTTCCTCTGCTCCAGCTATGTGGGCACCATGCTCTTGCCCGAGGTTTCTGTTGCCTAGCTGTCTCTGCTGGGCTGCCACTCACTCCCATTGGCTACTGTGGCCTTGTTGTTCCTGACCCTCACACACGTCGCCTAGCTATCTCATATATACACCATACGAACGGTCTATTTTTATTTCTTTATTTATTTCTTTATATAATTTTTTTTTTCTTTTTTTTAAATTTAATTATTTACTTATTTCTTTAATTTCTTTCACCCCCCTCTCTGTACCGTGTATATGTCCCCGCATATATATACCTGGGGTTTCCTCATCAAGGCTGTCCCCCTAGTATTACCTACTGGCTGCTGGCGGTTTCTGTTTTCTCCGCGCAGTGCTGGAGCCCCCGCCACGATTTACGCATCTATGGCGCCAGCCTATATATACTATGTAGCATTTATGTTTGGGTTATTTTTTATTTTTTTTTTATCATTATTTACTATTATTTGTATTATTCGTATTACTATTTTTTATTTGCTATTATTTTATTTTACTTCCCTATCTTTCCGCACATGTCGCCTGCATCGCTACGTGTATTCTTTTTCACTGCTGCTGGGCTGCCATCCGGGGGAGTGGTTACCGTATTTCCCTTGCCTTAGCTATATGGGTACCATGCTCTTGCCTGAGGTTTTTGTAGCCTAGCTGTCTCTGTAGCTGCCACTCACTTCTATTGGCTACTGTGGCCTTGTTGTTCCTGACCCTCACACACGTCGCCTAGCTATCTCATATATACACCATACGAACGGTTTATTTTTATTTATTGTTATTATTATTTAATTTCTTTCACCCCCCTCTCTGTATCCATGTATATGTCACCTCATATATATATCTGGGGTTTCTTCACCAATATTACCTACCGGGTGCCGGCGGTTTCTGTTTTCTCCGCGCGGTGCTGGAGCTCCCACCCACCACCCATACTATGTAGCATTTATGTTTTTGTTTTTGTTTTTTGTTTTTTTTTTCTCGTACGCCGCACTTTCTTACATACACACCTTGGGCTGGCACTTATACGTCTGTTCCCTAGCCACTCTTCCTGAGGAGTTTGTCCTGGGGGCTTCTGGGCCTCCTGTTTCGGCCCTCTCGTGTTTTGGGGTTTTTGGTTATTGCCCTAGTTGTGGGGGATCAGTGTGTAGATTTTCTACTGCATCGTACGATTGTTGCCGGGGGAGAGCTTGTTCCATCTCTCCACCTAGTAACCCCCGTGTTATTTTGTTGTGGACGTGGTTGTATCCCGTCTATAATATACATATTGTTCTTTCTTTCTCCTGGTGGTCTGTCCCATCAGAGCCTTTTCCCTCTTTCCTTTTTTTCCTCTCTTTTCTCTTTCTCTTCCTTTTTTTTTTTTTTTTTAATCTATAAGCTGCTATGACGACTCCAGGCTTCCAAGCGCTGAAGATTGTGTCTCACAATGTCAAAGGCCTGCTTTCCCTACAGAAACGCAGGATGGGGATTCGCCACTACATTAGATCCAAAGCTGATATTGTTCTCCTGCAAGAGACTCATTTTCGTAACTCTAATATTCCTAAGTTCTGGGATCCGAAGTTCCCCATTCATTTTCACTCGGCGGCTCCGGACAAACATAATGGTGTGTCCATCCTCATACATCGACTTCTGCATTTTCGGGCTCTTCATTCCTTCTCCGATCCCGGGGGCCGATTTCTCCGTTTGGACCAGTTACGATTGTTAATGTGTATGCACCAACTCCCCCTACGTCTCTGTTCTTCGACAAGCTGGCACAGTCGCTTCTGATGAACCCTAAGGAGGGCAAAGACCCTTCTCTTTGCACAAGTTATAGGCCGATTTCCCTCATTAACATTGACCTGAAACTGTTCGCTAAAATCCTTGCCCTTCGGTTAAATGTGCTCCTACCTGGTCTGGTTCATCCTGATCAGGTGGGGTTTGTCCCGGGTCGGGAGGCCCCAGATAATATCCGCAGGACGTTGAACCTGCTCCACTCGTGTCGAAGGTCTGGCACTCCACTGATGCTCCTGTCCTTAGTTGCTGAAAAGGCATTCGACCGAGTGGACTGGGGTTACCTATGGTCTACTATGCACGCCTTTGGTTTTGCTGGACCCTTTCTGCAGGGGGTGCAAGCTCTCTACTCCCATCCATCAGCTGTCGTTGATATAGGCACCTTCCGCTCTAACCCCTTCCAGATCCGGGGTGGGACTCGTCAGGGCTGCCCCTTATCGCCCCTTCTTTTCGCTTTGGCCATAGAGCCTCTGGCCCAGGCTGTCCGCCTCCATCCTGATATTAAAGGCCTCTCTGTGGGACGTAATGTTTATAAACTTAGCCTATTCGCTGACGACGTCTTGCTTTCATTGACGTCTCCCCTTACATCCCTGCCTAACCTGTATCAGCTACTGGGGAGGTTTAGGAAGCTGTCCGGGTATAAGATTAATTCAGATAAATGCGAGGCTTTGAATGTTACACTCCCTGCCCCGATGGTAAAGCTTTTATCTCACAATTTTGATTTTAAGTGGCAACCGCTCTCTATTCGCTCCCTTGGCATTAACATTACCCCTTCCCATCTGAACATGTACGCGGCAAATTACCCACAACTTCTCTTGCGCCTGAAGCGTGACCTAACGACATGGTCGTCCTATGCTCTGTCATTTATGGGGAGAGTTTACGCGGTGAAGATGACGCTTTTGCCCAGGCTCCTTTATTTGTTTCGCTCTATTTCACTACCGATCCGGAAGAAAGATATCGTCAGTCTCCAGAGAGCGATTGAGCTATTTGTTTGGCAGGGCCGCAGGGGCCGACTCGCTAAGGCTTCTCGCTACAGACCTAAAGCGGCAGGCGGGCTGTCCGCCCCTTTGCTCTACGAATATTATGTTGCTGCACAACTGGCGATGCTTCTATTAGGCTAGGTTTCCACTTGGTTTTTTTTTACTAAAAACGCCCATAAAAACGCCAATAGCGCCACCTGGCGTTTTTTTAGTGAAAAAACGCTGCAGCCAGATGTTAGCTGTTCTTCAATAGGAAATCGCAAAATGCCATTTCCACTTGGCGTTTTTCTGTTTGGCGTTTTTTCAGTCCTGTTTGGCGTTTTTCTGCTTTTTTGGGCTCTGTGGCAGTTTTTCAAAATCGCAGCATGTTGACACTCTGGCGTTTTTTGCAAGAAATCTTGGCGTTTTTTCTCCAATAGAAGTCTATGGGAGAGAAAAAACGCCATGAAAAAGCCATGTGGGTTTTATGCCTTGGCGTTTTTTATGGCGTTTTTCCCACAGTTACAATGCAGAGGATGGACCCAGTATCTGTGTGTCCTATGAGAAATAGGCTGGAACCAAACAGTTTCACACAAAACAAAGTTCATATTGAATTTTACACCATTTGGAACAAACATGCCATTACAAACAAACATACGCGACGCGTCAACTGGATCCTGCGCGCCAAAAGCAACAGCAAACAATTTGCACCATCATTTGGGGCCAATCTTCTTAGAGGAGCAGACATTCGGAATAAAGCATGCCTTACAAACCACAGAAAAGAGAAAAAAGGGTCCGTCGGGGCGTTTAAGTAGAACTCTACCAAGTAAATGACATCAGGAGAGGGCAGATACTTGCTATTTACCCTAATCCCTTTTAGCTGGGTGAAACATCTAACTTGTAAAGGCTGGAAAAACTGCCTAAGGTCAAAAAAAGCAATTTCCACAGAAAGGCTAAAACGCCAGAAAAAAACTCCATAAAAAACGCCAAAACGCAGGAAAATGCAGTGGCAGTTTTCTTGGCTTTTTTCCTGGCGTTTTTCATCAAGAAAAAAACGCAGGACAAAAACCCAAGTGGAAACCTAGCCTTACTCTCCGCTGCTGCTTCTGCACCGCGATGGGTCCAGCTGGAATCGGATCTCTGCTCAGGGGCCCACCTGGGATGGCTTATGTGGCACTCATCCCTCGACAAATCCCGGATTTCTGCTAGCCCCACTCTGTCGCATTCTCTTCTCCTGTGGTTCCGTCTCCGATATCGACTTCGGCTTACCAGCCAGGGCTCCAGGCGGACGCCGCTTTTCCAGAATCGGGACTTCCCCGCAGGGTGTCAACTCCGACTATTCCAGTGGTGGATTTCGAAAGGCATCGTCACGATAGGGGACCTGCTCCTGAATAACAACCTCTGCTCTTTTCACCAGCTGGTATCTCGCTATGGGCTTCCAGGAGCCGAAACTTTCCGGTTTCATCAGCTTTCCCATTATGTACGCCGCTTTCTGCAACTCCACCCAGAACACGTGCCAACTTTTTACGAACGAGCAAGCTGCCTCCCTCACAAGCCACGTGGAGCCATCTCCCAGCTGTAGAATCACATGCTGGGGATCAAGTTTCCGTCTCCGCCCCCGTTTGAACGCCGTTGGGAGACTGACCTGGGACGTGCGCTAGAACCGTCAGACTGGGGGGAGATATACGAAAACGTCTGGAAGGTCACCGCATGCACTCTGGTTCAGGAGAATTGCTTTAAAGTACTTTCTCGTTGGCACCTTACACCTTCCAGGCTTCACCGCATGTTTCCGTCTCAATCCCCTCTCTGCTTCAGAGGCTGTGCTGAGGTAGGCACAGTGTTACATATGTGGTGCTCCTGCCCTCAGGTCGCGTCTCTTTGGTCTCACTATTTTGATAGATTGAGTGACGCCCTTGGTATACGTCTTCAACCCGACCCGTGGACTGCCCTCCTCTGCAAGGACTATCCGTCGGATACTTTGACTAAGCCGGCTCACCGTTTGATTTTCCGGATTTGTACGGCCGTTCGCCTAGCTGTTGCCACGGTTTGGAAGTCAGGTGTTCCTGCCATCCCCTTCATTGACTCTAAAATCTGGGACATGCTTAAGCTAGAAAAAATCACGGCATATTTACATAACACGTCGTACCTCTTCTACCCTACGTGGGATCCTTGGCTGGACAAATTTGCTTCGCCACACGCCGCTGTCTCCTGGATCTGAGTCTCATCACGTCACGTTTCAATTTCCCTTTTTTTTTTTTTTTTTCCTCTTTCCTTCTCTCTTTTATTCTCTTTCTCTCTGTGCCTCTTTGGCCCTTCTATTCAGGCTGATTTCCATTGCTCGTGTTAAGCGCTGTGGTTGTATCTGATACACACTGCATTATGCTGACTAGCGATTGTCAATTTCTCTTGTCATGCGACTTGATGTATCTCTGCCTAACCTGCCTTGCTATGTGACACAATCTATGCTCTGGAAATCTTGCTTTGTTTCTCTGATATAAAACCAAATGAAAATACTTCTTAAAAAAAAAAAGGAATCACATTGGAGGCCTGTTGTGGAAGCTACATTGGATACCAGATATGGCTGAAAATATGAAAAAACTTAGACCGCGGACCTTATGTTTTTGCCAAAAAATGAAAAATTTTAAAAACAGTTTTTTCATATTTTCCTGACCAATAAAATTAAGAATCAAAACCAACAGACTAGAATAAAAAAATTATAACTCTAATAACCCTTTCTGAAACAGGGAAGGACCCACTTCGGTTGTCAATTATAGACCAATTTCTTTGATGAATACAGATGTCAAGATCTACTCTAAAGTCCCTTAGACATTCATGATCTGATACATATTGACCAAGCAGGCTTTACGCCTGGTAGAATGGGCAAGGAAAACATCTGCATAATTTTTAATAACATTGAGACTATACATAGAAACAAAACACCTTCTGTAATAATGGAGTTAGATGCAAAAAAAGCCGTTGATAGAGTTAATTGGAAATTTCTGGAAGAAACGCTGCGTGTGTTTGTGAAAAATTTTCGAGACTTGACCTTGAGGCTATATGTTAATCCTAGGGCAAAATTCATTTATTGATTATCTAGGAATCAAAATTGACCCAGTATTAGAAGTAATTTCTAAAGTCAATCAGAAGAAACTTTTCTCAGACTTGAGGGTCTTCTTGGCTCAAGACTTGACATTTCATGGTCAGGCCTTATCGATATATTGAAAGCATACCTAAAATACTTTACCTGTTCCAGGTAATTCCCTTTCAGGTTCTCAAACATCTTTTCATGGAGCTTGCTAAACTTCTCTTCCGGTTTGTTTGGGCATCTAAAAATATAAGACTCCCGACTGAGCTTCTCAAAAGATGCCAAATCTGTTGCTGCATGTAGCTTCCATATAACGCTTGCCATACCAGTGATATTATCTGGAAGTTATTAGGGGGAGGTAAAGCTATGATTTAAAGCAGGTTCGGAGAATTTGAAAAAATCCGGTCTAGATTTTTCCCACATGCTTCCCACAACATTACTTTTATGTTGGTTGTTATTTTGGGCGCTGAAGGTGTGATTTAAAGCAGATTTAGAGAATTTGAAAAAATATATATTTTTTGGCAAAAACGTAAGCCAAATGCATTACTGCATATAGCTTCCATATAATGCTTCCCACTTTACTGTTATGTTGGTTGTTATTTGGGGTGCTGACTGTATGATTTAAAGTTTTAAAAATATATATTTTTTGGGTTAAAAAAGGAAGGTTCCGCAGTCTAGATTTCACAATCTGGCATTCAATAGGCTGCATTGTGTGAAGTAATGATGAGTAGGGATGCAAAAAAGGGAACACATTGCTGGAGACACATTTTAGGCAATAGCTAAAAACATATCTCAAACACCTTAGGACCTCAAATTGAAAAGAAAACAGTACTCCTAGTTTCAATTATCACATCACAATTTTATGTTTAAATAATACAATTTCAGGGAAATAAAATGTAAAAATAATGAGCAGCAATAGATCTTGTGTTGTTCACATTTTGTTTTTTTGTATAAATAAAGCTGTGAGTGACAGTAGAAGGGTTAAGCGTGCTGTGCAGTGAATGGAATCTTGAGCCAGCTATCACCGTGATGTCACAATGGAAGGTGCAGATATCACACAGGTTCACCACACACAGAGTGCCATTTGAAAGAAGCATCCCAAGAAAGGCTGACAAAGTGAATTGGGGAGCGGTGGCTGCTGACCAAGAAATCTGCAGAGCGTCAGGATTCCAGCAAAAGGTATGTGAACTCTATGAAGATGTTTTTATTTTGTATAATATGATCAGGGAAAACCGGGAGATTTTTCTTTTGATCAGCCTGTCCGGGGGCCACGTTGATGTTTGGACATCTCTACGAGGAACTTTCTTTAACTGCCCAGGTATTTATACATTATATATTTAATAAGTGCTAAGTAGATCTGTTAATTACATTATATCATTGCAGCCCCTTATTTTATAGCAGAAGTACATGGGTTATTACCCCACCCGGGTGCAGAAATATAGCTTTTTAACCACACAGTCACACAATGATATTGGGGAAAATGATGTTTTCAAGGGCAGGATGTTATTGTACCAAATCCCCCTGCACTGACAGGAGAAAGAAGAGGTGTCAAATGATTTGGGGCAATTAAACAGCATTTAGCCCTCACTGCACCCATAAAGTCTTATTATGTGACAATGGGAGTCACTGCCATATTTAAGCTCATGTTGCAAACTATCTTATGAAGCTTTTTTCTTTAACTCTCTGAGTGAAGGAAGCAAATCTGTACAACACTTTAAACGCCCCTCAGGCACTGGGGGTTAATAATGGCCTTTAACGTTTTTACCCAATAAGTGTTAAAACAATGTGCTGCATGGCTGGCTTCTTTGGCACTCAATGAGTTAACTGCTGCCACTGCATCCTGCACGATAGATCGTGTGTTGTTCACATTTTGTTTCTATAAATAAAGCAGTGAGTGGCATACAGTACTCTGGCAGTAGAAGGGTTAAGCGTGCTGTGCAGTGAATGGAATCTTGAGCCAGCTGTCATTGTGATGTCACCATGGAAGGTGCAGATATCACACAGGTTCACCACACAGAGTGCCATTTGAAAGAAGCATCCCAAGATAGGCTGGCAAAGTGAATTGGAGAGCGGTGGCTGCTGACCAAGAAATTTGCAGAGCGTCAGGATTCCAGCAAAAGGTATGTGAACTTTATGAAGATGTTTTTATTTTGTATAATATGATCAGGGAAAACCGGGAGATTTTTCGTTTGATCAGCCTGTCCGGGGGCCACGTTGATGTTTGGACATCTCTACGAGGAACTTTCTTTAACTGCCCAGGTATTTATGCATTATATATTTAATAAGAAGCATTTATAGCTCATGTTTACACCAAACTAGTGAGTAAGATGGGGCCCGAGAACTCATGAATTGCACTCTTTTATTCTCAGACACATATATAATAACATGCAATATAAATTTAAAACGAGGGCACAGCTGTCCATCCCAGCGTAGCTGTCAAGTAGGATGGGGTGACAGGTTACATATTTAACTACTGCGCTTGGAATGTAAGCTCTACAGGCCAGGGATGTCCCTTTCTCATATACACATACCTATTGTACCCCAATAATGTTTGTATGACTGCTGTACTTTTTATAAAGTCCCCTTTTTACACGGTAAACTGGAAAGTGCTAAGTAGATCTGTTAACTACATTATATCATTGCAGCCCCTTATTTTATAGCAGAAGTACATGGCTTATTACCCCACCCGGGTGCAGAAATATAGCTTTTTAACCACACAGTCACACAATGATATTGGGGAAAATTATGTTTTAAAGGGCAGGATGTTATTGTACCAAATCCCCCTGCACTGACAGGAGAAAGAAGAGGTGTCAAATGATTTGGGGCAATTAAACAGCATTTAGCCCTCACTGCACCCATAAAGTCTTATTATGTGACAATGGGAGTCACTGCCATATTTAAGCTCATGTTGTAAGCTATCTTATGAAGCTTTTTTCTTTAACTCTCTGAGTGAAGGAAGCAAATCTGTACAACACTTTAAACGCCCCTCAGGCACTGGGGGTTAATAATGGCCTTTAACGTTTTTACCCAATAAGTGTTAGAGCAATGTGCTGCATGGCTGGCTTCCCTGGCACTCAATGAGTTAACTGCTGCCACTGCATCCTGCACGATAGATCGTGTGTTGTTCACATTTTGTTTCTATAAATAAAGCAGTGAGTGGCATACAGTACTCTGGCAGTAGAAGGGTTAAGCGTGCTGTGCAGTGAATGGAATCTTGAGCCAGCTATCATTGTGATGTCACAATGGAAGGTGCAGATATCACACAGGTTCACCACACACAGAGTGCCATTTGAAAGAAGCATCCCAAGATAGGCTGGCAAAGTGAATTGGGGAGCGGTGGCTGCTGACCAAGAAATCTGCAGAGTGTCAGGATTCCAGCAAAAGGTATTTGAACTCTATGAAGATGTTTTTATTTTATATAATATGATCAAGGAAAACCAGGAGATTTCTCTTTGGACCAGCCTGTCCGGGGGCTACGTTGATGTTTGGACATCTTTCTGCTGCGGAGCTCGCACCCTCTACGAGGAACTTTCTTTAACTGCCCAGGTATTTGTACTTTATATAATTAATAGGAAGCATTTATAGCTCATGTTTACACTGAACTAGTGAGTATGATGGGGCCTGAGAACTCATGAATAGCACTCTTTTATTGTCAGACACATATATAATAACATGCAATATACCGTAACTTTAACGTGAGGGCACAGCTGTCAATCCCAGCGTAGACGTCAAGTAGGATGGGGTAAACACCAAAAAAATAGTTAGCTATTAGACAAATGGAGTGCGCAGGTACCTTTTTTGTGTTTATTCTAAGTATTTTGGGCTGATGAATACTATAGCCATTGCTGCCACCCAAGATTGATGGGAGTTTGAGCACAGGGTTTTCTTCTGTGTGTTAAGTAGGATGGGGTGGCAGGTAACATATTTAACTACTGCACTTAAACTGTAAGCTCTGCAGGCCAGTGATCTCCCTTTCTCATATACACATACATATTGTACCCCAACAATATTTGCATGACTGCTGTAGTTTTTATAAAGCTCCCTTATTACACGGTAAACTGGAAAGTGCTAAGTAGATCTGTTACAGCTAAATACATTATATCATTGCGGCCCCTTATTTTATAGCAGAAGTACATGATTACCCCATCGTGGGGCAGAAATGAAGCTTTTTAACCGCACAGACACACAATGATGTACGGGTAACATGAGGTTGTAAGGGACATGAACCATAATGCACTTAAACATATAAAGGTATACACATACAAAACCATTGATAAATAAAAACACAACACACCATATTTGGATGAATCAGGCCATGGACTTTTATTTAGTTTATCATTTAAACAAACTTTCAACTGCAACTTAATAACTTTGTAACCACTGTAACATAAACATAACAAGCCCTTGGCACAAGCCCAGAGCACCAGACTAAATTCACCTAAACTTGCCAACCGCCCTAAAAGCCAGCCGGCATAACTTAAATTTACAGTTCACCCTAAAAGCTATAGGGTAACTATACCCTGATAAACGCCACGGCAAAAAGGACAAAAACAAAATACATAACATAGGGTAGGAGGGAGGGCTCATCTTCATTAATTCTTCCATGGAGTCTTCGGCTTACCAACCTCGCCACTGCTCACCAGACTCAACGTCAGTGCAGTATAGGCACCAGCTGTATGCCCATAGCGAGCAAGAGACACCTAAAAACGCGGCAAAGCGCTAGCACAGGCCCAAATCAAAAATAGCTTACATAAACTTTTTTTATATATATATATATGACTACTTGACCTTTTGGTGACCTATTTAGCCTATACTTTTGTATTGATAACCTGCCCCCACAACCTCATGGCACACAGTCCTATGGGTGCAGGCATTATCATTATGTTTTAAAGGGCAGGATGTTATTGTACCAAATCCCCCTGTACCGCATGTAGCTTCCATATACTTCTCACCACAACATTACTTTTTTGTTGTTTGTAATTTGGGGTGCTGAAGGTATGATTTAAAGCAGGTTTGGAGGATTTGAAAAAAGTATATTTTTTTGGCAAAAACGTAAGGTCCGCAGTCTAGATTTTTCATGTTTTCAGACAAATACGATATTGCATGTAGCTTCCATATACTGCTTCCCACAACATTACTTTTTTGTTGTTTGTAATTTGGGGTGCTGAAGGTATGATTTAAATTTCAGCCATATCTCGTGTCCCATGTAGCTTCCACAGCAGGCCTCCAATACCATTCCCTTAAACTAGGATATTATGCTGGATGCTAAAAGAATAGATTACTAAAGGTTTTGAGTGTTTTTAAAATTTTTCATTTTTTGGCAAAACCTTAAGGTCCGCGGTCTAAGTTTTTTCATATTTTCAGCCATATCTGGTATCCCATGTAGCTTCCACAATAGGCCTCCAATACCATTCCTTTTAACTAGGTTGTTATGCTGGATGCTAAAAGAATAATTTCCTAAAGGTTTTGAGTGTTTTGAAAATTTTTCATTTTTTGGCAAAAACTTAAGGTCCGCGGTCTAAGTTTTTTCATATTTTCAGCCATATCTGAAAATAGGTATTGGAGGCCTATGTGTGTAGCTTCCACAATAGGCCTCCAATACCATTCCTTTTAACTAGGATGTTATGCTGGATGCTAAAGGAATAGATTACTAAAGGTTTTGAGTGTTTTTAAAATTTTTGATTTTTTGGCAAAAACTTAAGGTCCGCGGTCTAAGTTTTTTCATATTTCCAGCCATATCTGGTATCCCATGTAGCTTCCACAATAGGCCTCCAATACCATTTCTTTTAACTAGGATGTTATGCTGGATACTAATGG
>VKOC01018740.1:0-10411 GCA_009364415.1 Spea multiplicata | reverse complement strand
AAATTCCTCTCCAAGGATTTGTAAGACTTGTTTTGTATTTTTGTTATCTTTATATTCTTTGTCTATTTTTGTTCGTATTAAATGTTTCACCTTCGTTTACATCCAAGTGACTCTGCCTATTTTTGACGCACATACATATTTATGTGTTGTTCCCAATTCTACGAAGTTTGTGTTTGGCCCTACCTATATTTTCTTACAAAAACATTAAACAAAGTTAAAGTTTTTACTTTTACAGAGATCCCAGAAGGTTTTTCCAGAGTCCTTGTTGACTCTTTCATCATCTCAAAGTAACAGTGATCAGCAGTGCACGACTGTAAATCTGTGATCAGCTTTAGTGGGGATCAAAGTGATAGAAAAGAGAACCAAGTTTCCCCTCTTCAAAGAGAGCAGAAAAAAATTGACGGTATTTTATTTTTTTATAAAAAATACTAATAATTAAAAAACAAATAAATGCATGAACCCCAGGGATGTCACCATGAAATCCTAAGGGGGGTGGACTGGTTACACGAGAAACCCCTAAGGTCTGTAAAGACCCCAAATGGATCTTTGGTCAAAAAGTAAAAATAAAAATATATACAGTAAAATAAAGATGAGAAAGGTAACAATCTTGGTTGAAAATCACCTAGAATAGAAAAAGAACACATACTTCTGTCAAGACACATAAAAGTGATATATTCGTAGTAAGCAGTTCAATGTAATAACTTTAATGTAGTTAAATTAACTGTCAGGCAATCCACAAGTGTATCAGTCCCCTATTAGTTAACCACATTAAGGGATAGACCAAAATGACTGATTCAGGCACATTAAAAAGTTCCGTTGTACTGTTAATGCCATCTGTTATTACTGCTGACATAGGAACTATAATTTAGTCTTCTCGTTGGTCATAGAGACGTTTAGATATTAAAAGTGAATGTCTAACAATGTATTTCTTGTCCTTGACAACCCTGGCAAAATTATACCCTTTCAAGCCATGAGGGACAGGGGACCATGCATCACTGGTCTGAAATATCTTCGTTAGACTGTTTTGCCCCTAGTTTTTTGTTTTTTTGACCATCAATTCCAGAAATGTAAATCCAGAAACATGGAATTGGCAAAATGGTGTGATAGAAACCATAGCAACCAAATGATAATTGATGATGTCAAATCTGTTTTAGTTACTATAACAAGCCCTTCTCTGTCCCTTCAACGTTATTGCAGAACACATTGATTTAGCCTGATAATAACACAGGCTCAATGGAACAGAACTTTTCTGACCTACATCAGTACAGTTGACCATTATCAAATCTACCGGTTATTACAGTAACATCCAATTTTGCAAAAGTACAAGGTGAGACTGAAAAAACATTGTGGGGGACATAAAATACAGGAATAGAAAGCTGATATATTTATATAAAATTCTTTTCATCCAAACAAATACATAATCACATAATTTGAGTAATTAATAAAACATAAATGGTACACCTTTCTGGATAGATTTATTTGCGATGTGATGACACTACATTGATTGACTTATTTTACCGTGTTTCCTGTGCATATGTGTTGCACATGTTTATTTATTCAACTAATGATACACAACTGCATCATATCCCGGTCCTCTGTTTCTTAAAGGCTCACAGCACCTTTTATTGTATCAGAGACGCTGACCATTGAGCACTGAGGTGGAGGGGACTGGGGGCGCTGTCCTAGGTCGTTCCTAGGGCAGCCTTAAAGATAAATACAGCACTTGTTACTTTGATGAAACATTTTGAGTTTGCTATTTTCAAGAAGCATCTGCTGATGTGAACCATGCCTCACAAAAAATAAATCCCAGGAGACCTACAATCAGGAATTGTTGATTTGCATAAAGCTGGAAAGGTTCCAGAAAGTCATCTAAAAGAGTTTACATAGTCATAAGTCCACAGTTAGACATATTGTTAATAAATGATTTAATACTCTGGCAACTCTCCCTAGAAGAGGACGCCCAGCCAAATGACACCAAGGGCACAACGCAGAATTCTCAAAGAGGTAAAAAAAATCCTGGCGTTACACCTTAAGGCTTAAAGGAGTCATTGGAATTGGTTAACACCTCTGTTCATGAGTCTACCATATGCAAAACATCGAACAGGCATGGAGTCCATGGAGGAAGCCGTTGCTCTCCAAAAAAACATTGCTGCACGCCTGAAGTTTGCCAGAGAGCACCATGGCACTCCAAAACACTACTGGGAAAATGTTTTGTGGATTGAGGTAACTAAGGATGAATTGTTCGGGAAGTAAAAAGGGTACCACTTACCAACATGACAACATTTTCACAATGATGAAGTGACATTATGATTTGGGATTGCTTTGCTGCAAAAAGTATGCCATTATCTGGAGGACAATGAATTCCAAAGTATATCAAGGTACTATAGAAGATAACTTCATGATGGCTGTCCGCCAGCTGAAGCTCATTAGAAGTTGTACAATGCTTTTTGGAGTGGCCCAGTCAGAGCCCAGACCTTAACTCATCAGAGATGCTGTGGAAACGACCTCAAGAGACCCACTGAAGGCAGCAAATTTAAGAATATGGCTGAGATTAAATAATTCTGTAATGGTCTAAAAGTCCACCTGTGCATTGTGCAGGTCAAATCTACAGCTACCGGAAGCGCTTGGTTGAGGTTACTGCGGCCAAAGGATGATCGACCGGTTATGAAATCCAAGGGTCACTTACTTTTTCCACCAGCCCTGTGAATGTTTAATGGGTGTGTTTCATAAAGACATGAAAGATCATCACTGTTTGTGTGTTATTAGATTAAGCACATTGTGTTTGTCTATACTTGTGACTTAGATACAGATCAGATCACATTTTATCAACAATTAATGCAGAAAACCAGGTAATTCCGAAGGGTTCATTTACCTTTTCCTCCTCTGTATGTATGTATATATACTGTGTATATATATATATATATATATATATATATATATATATATTTGTGTAGTTTTACTTTGGGAAGATTGGTTCACCAGGGGCTCGCTGTCTCTATTTTTTCTTTTTTCAATCCATTTTTCAAATCCGGAATTGCATTTGAAAGCAATCAGAAAATTCTTGACTAATAGTGCTGAAGTTTAATAGCTACAAGTGAAACATATCCTGTTTTAATCATACCATCCCACTCAGCAATATAATCTGGATCCGTAGTAAAACCGAGGTACCTGTCTCTTATGCCAAACAAATAAATTGTTTAGATTTCTTGAAAACAGACACAAGCATTTCTATCATACACTTGGTTACCTTCTACGGTCACATTATTATTTAGGTATCATGGGTTTCATATCGAAGACATCAGCTAAAGCCACAGAGAAAGGGCACCTTCTGAATTAATTATCACGGTCTTAAAGGTTTATCACGTATCACTGTGCATTCTTCCATAACCCTGTAAAATATATCTACATCTGATTTCCCCTCGATGCATTTGTGTTTTGTTTGTTCATTAACTAGGGGGCAGCTTCATTTGCAGGTCATCTATGGCAAGTATGGGAATAATTTTAAAAGTATTTTTTTAAAAAAGTGACTCAAAATGAAATATTGGTTTGTTAAATAGTTTGTTCCAGGCTTCCTAAAGAAATGCGAAATGGTCCATGTCACTCATCCCAAAAGTGAAACATAGTATATTCTCCGTTGCCACCATAGAAGTTGACAGCAGATTAGAACTTGTTCAGTCCATCTAGTCTCTTGTGTGAACCCATCACAGAAGCAGTGGTTGAGACCACAATCCTACCCCGAAGAGGTAATAATTCCTTGTGCTCTCTGTTTTAGAAGATTATACAAGAAGATCTATGTAGGTTGAAAGACCTCCAAAGTATAAATGGGCTGGTTACCAAGATCTACCCAACTAACCTACTGAGCTGCATCTAGAATAACAATCTGCCGCCCCCTGTTCCGGCCACACAAGGCTTAGTCAGCCTCAGTCAGAACGCTTTATGTTTGTAAAACAAATATATTCAATTGATGTAGCACCAAATATTGCGTAATAATACCCAATATATTGTATAATTTAAGGAAACATGAAAATATGTTCCATGCCAACCCTACGTCGGCAATCATGTGCACCTCTATGTCAAGAGCAATACGCATAAAACATGAAGCCCATTTGACCTTAACAATTATTAATTTATTGTCGACAGTACATATTGTATTTCTGTCTAATAATATAACAAGAGAACAGTAATTATATTTGATCGCATGAAGCTAGTTTCAGTCATTTATGCGTTATCAGGCATTTCCTCACGCACAGTGACATATTGGTGTGGCAATCATTTAAGGATTCCACACGTTTCTATGCAATCTATTCTAATGTTCTGCTACTCTATAACACTTTATTCCATGTTATTACATGGAATATATTACAAACCCCCATGGCTTGCAGAAAGGATACATTCGCAATGTTTTGCAACCTGAGATTAATTTAAAAGTGCTGACCCTTCCATATCTTTCTGTATAATAAGTAGATGTATACCATAATTCATCAGGTGCATTCATCCTTGTGCTCTTGTTATTATGCACACGTAAAGTACATGAATGATGAGTTTTTGAACCAAGCTGCAGAATATATGAAGGTGTGTTTGTAATGTTATGCTGCTGTGAGTATTCGCCATTTCATGAAATCCTTAACAAATCACTTGGTAATTAGTATTGGTAGAATTATTACATAATATTATTACTTATTGTTTTCTATAGCGCCCTCGTATTCCATAGTGCTGTACAGGACATTACATGTATATAACATAACCATTTGACTTACAAAAATAACAGGTGAGGAGGGCCCTGCTCAGAAGAGCTTACAATCTATAAAGATAACATATAGATGTTAGTGAGAGAGATAGCTATAGGTATGTGTATGATTGTTAATATTTCAATTTCCCTTAAAAACAGCTTTTGTAAAAGTAGATAATCCTATATTTGCAGGTGACTAACATATAAAGCCATTCAGGGTCTGTAAATTGATTTATATCCCACGTTTCCCTATTTTGGGACCTCCATCCCTCTTTTTGTTGGGTACAAGTTTTTTGTATGATCTACAGCCCCAATAGACATAATAATAATGAACCAACTGAATTGGGTTTATAAATAAGGTAAATAAAATGCAATATTCTGCTTTTAAATGTTTTACCCAATTACATATATAACTCATATAAAATATATAAAAATATATAAAATCAGTACATCGAAAAGTTACATAAAAAAGTATTGTTAATGGTCCTTTTCCATAGCTCCCTTTGACCATTCCAAACGCCCCGAGATATGCATGGATGCAATATTGAAACCACCAAGGGGCAACACTTTCTGTTTTTTTTTTTACCACCAGACAGTTCCACTAATGTTCAATATCCATAATAAAATTCAAAATGTAATTCTAGTTAGTTTCACAAACTAACAATGTCCCAAGACATAAAAAAAATAGCCATCATTTTCCAACTAAAAGTTAATTGAAAGTGAAGTCAACTATACACATTTTGACATTAAATACCATGTCTTTTGTAATTTTAATTATTTAGACCTTTCATCAACACAAACCTGAACTACCCAGCACAAAAGAAGCAATTAAATCCACCCACCTCCCCCCTAATTCACTAAAGCAATTTTACATTGTGCGTCGGGTCAAGCGCTTTTTTTATGAAGCAGAAATTAATATAGCAGGATATACAGTAAAGCATCTTGTTTAATTTATGGGATTTTTTTCAGTTGCTGGAGGAAAGCACAGGTGTTGTTTGTTTCCCCTACTCCCTTGTAAATAATCCGTGTGAACTGAAAGATTTGTGGTGATGGGTTTGGTGGGAGTTGTGGTTTGAGAACAAGTATCTGCAAGAAACTGCATAGAGAACACAAAAGACTCCAAGAATCGAGAGAAACAGGTAGCCACAGTCCTTCGGTAATTGCCACAGGTAATATTTATTTTGTGCTGTTTCTATTATCTATTTCCCGAAAGTATTTTTTTCATTATAGATTATTACGGATTATTAGCCAAATAATTTGCCAAGCCCAGTATCTCCAGATGCAGGCCGGACTGGGACAAAAAATAGGCCCGGGCATTTAAGCCTGAGCAGCCCATTTTTATATTATTTTTTTATTTATTGTTAAAGCCCATCCTTCATTAAATGCAGTCTCACAAATCATTCAAGCAATTCATCCTCACATGAATTCATTAATTCTCATACGCATTCACACTACCCCCTCTCTCATCTTATCTGCCCCTTTTCACTATGTACCCCCTCTATCTATGCCCTCTCCCACTATCTAACCCCCTCTGCCCCTTCTCACTGCACCCCCCCTCACCCTACTTACCTTGTTGCCTGAGCAAGCAGCAACTGCAACCGGGCCCACGGCAGGGCCGGATTGACTTAGGGGCTGATGGAGCTGCAGCTCCATGCCCCCACCTTAAACTAGGCCCAGTTAAAAAAAAAAACTTTATTTAACATGGAGGATGTTAAATAAAGAAAAAAAAACCCAGATGTTTTAATTTAAACCGTGTGCGGCCGCATACCCGTAAGGCCGGCCCTGGTGGGGGCTTCCTGGCCCCCTAGAGTGGCGGACCCGGTCGCAGTTGCAGCGTGCTTAAGGGGCAGATGCCCCTTATGCCCTGCGTTAATGCGGCTGTAATGGCCGCATAGGCCCAGTCAGTCCTGTCCTGACTGGGCCTATTTTAACCCCTACAAGACATTTTTTTAACAAGATTCTCAAATCTGCCATTTCGGAAGATAAAGTGGTCGAGACATCTGGGAAGTTAAATTAGGGTACATAAAGTACACATTTCAAGAAACTACACCCCTTGGAGGTTCAAATGAGGGGTTACTTGTATTTCTAGGACAAAAGCTGAGTGCACAAATAATGACGGAATTTGTCGCTTTGGCTAGAAAATATGTGTTTTCTAACCATAGCGACATGTTCATTTGTGTCTTGCGCACTCCAGGTTTGTACTAGAAACACACGCAGCCCCTCATTTGATGCGTCAAGGGGTGTAGTTTTTGCAAATGTGTACTTTTTGTGGCATAATTTTACTTCTTACGTGAGCAGTAATGCCACGTCACGGCTACAACCCTAATTACTGACCATTCACACGCTTTTCATATCTCCATTCACTCGCAGAAGCACACACCATACTTTCCATACATTCACTCGCAGAAGCACACACCATTCTTTCCCCTTACAATCCCAAAGAAATGATCGTAAAGGGAGAGAAAAAAATCACTTTTACAGCAAAAATAAGTTTTGCAGTAAAAATGCAAGTAGTTGGTTACTCACGTACCGCACAGGCTAAGTGGCTGATTTTACTAATATTTACAGTTAATCAGGATTTAAAACATTTCTTCCCTTTACCATTGGCTAAATTTAACCCCATGATCAAAGGGATCATGGGGTTAAAATTTACTATCAGCCATTTTTTAAAAAGGGAATGTGACTTTTTATAGCTATATGATCACTGTGGTAACATTGGCTACCACAGTGATCATTTTGCTAGAATACTTAAACTTTTTTTTTGTTTTTTAAAGTTAAACTAGTTTATGTTTAGATAATTTAATTTTTTAACTTTTTTTACATTTTTATTTTTTTAACTTAATATTTTTTATTATTATTCACAAGCATTATACCGTTGGAAAGGTGAGGCGATTACCTTTCCAACGGTATATGGTGGGGGTCTGTAGCTGCTTGGATGCCTGAGATACAGGCATCTAAGCAGCATGCCCCCATACCGTGAAAACTGACAATTGTCAGTTATTAATAAAGTTGCGCGGTGACGTCATCGCGTCATTACGCGCGACGTCACCGTCCGGATCGGGAGGCCCCGGTGATGCCCTTCAGTATGAGGGGCAGATCTCCGGGGTAGGTGGTGATGGGGGTCCACAGACCTCCATCAAGGTAAGATAGTGCTAGCGACGGCATGGTGCCGTCGTTAGCACCTGACTGGGACTGCTAGCGACGGCACAATGCCGTCGTTAGCAGTCAAGGGGTTAAGGTAGGGGCCTGGAGCTGCAGCTCCATCAGCCCCTAAGTCAATCCGGCCCTGCCACGGCCCGGCCCACCGGGCAAATGCCCGGTGTGCCCGATGGCCAGTCCGGGCCTGTCCAGATGTAGCCCTCACTGATCCAAATATCATATGCGTCCTACCCTTGTTAAGCAAATAAGACCTGAGGAGCATCAGTACTGGCTTATGAAGATGTGACAATGAGATGAAGAAACACCTGTGAGATCCCAGGAGCTACTGCGATTCCATGTGTTTTTCTAGGTTTGCCCAATAAAAATATCCCTTTTGAAGACTGGATCTCTAGGAACAATACTAAATACTTTTCCATGTAACAACCAATAAATTGGATTACCTCAATAATTAAATCATTGAGCTACTGGAATGTCAAAGAGAGGGTAATTCAGGATAATCCCTAGAATTCCTGATTTATTAAGGTCCTACACCAAGTGTTCCTTACATATTACATACTACATATATGTTGCCTAAACAAATGACAAGTGTAAAAATCATGTGTGGGAACTTACCAGGTATGCTGCCCAGAGCTTTCCCCTTTCTAGTCATATGTGGATAGAAAAGACGCAGAACTAAACAAATAAATCCATTCCTCCCATCAAGAACAACACCCTGGAGGACCAGCAGCCAGCTGCCTTAAAATTCAGCAAGTTCCCGTTTATAGAAAGAATGGCGCCTCAATATTTTGTATCACAGGGCAGAACGTGACAATAGTGATACTCTGACAGATGCAGCCTATCAAAGGTAATGACACCGTAGTAAAATCATAAACACCATTTTTCTGTTTCCATATGGAAAACGGAATGAGACATTATTAAAATGAAATATCACCTAAGCTTCAACCACTTCAGTACAAAGTAAAAGCAGAAACTCATTGTTTCATTTATATAGCGTCCATAATGCGTTCCTCAAATACTTACATGCTTCTACCTCTACTTCTGTAGTCCATGACACAATTATCTACTGTGGGACCTGACCGGCACATGGACCACTCCTAGAGCACCAAGTCCACCATGATTGAATCTTGCCTTTAACTCTGTCCAGAGGCACCAACAATCCCCCAGGTGACATGTCTTTTATACGTATTGAGGTTATCAGTAACGTGGCTATGGGTAAAAGTTTGAAAGTCTTTGTCTACCGCAGCTTCCTCTCTTTGTAAAACTATAAAGCTATAATTAAGGGGCAGGTGCACAGTAAACATCTCTGCTCTGTATTTATTTGCAATATTTTATCCATATACAATGTATGTTACATATTTATTGTGTAGGTTTTTTTTGTCTTATTTAGCTTTACAAAGCCACTGTGCCCAGTGGAAGCTGCTAATTCTAAGACGGGGACAGAGAAGTCATAGTTGCTCCTTCTCGCAAAAAGAAAACATTGCTTGTAATGCATTTTTGCATCTACCAAACCTCCCTCTAATGAGGTTTGAGAACACTATAAATAACCCTAATGAGACTTTGTCTTCCATCGTAATATATTTCCCTGATATAGCTCGCAATTCTCTATATTGTGTCGGTAGACTAAAAGCGATGGGAACATCTTGCAGCAGTTCAGCTAACACTATAAAATATAAATGAGTTGAGAAATCCTATGGCCATGATTCAAGAAAAATTAAAAAGCGGCGTAATAATACCATTATTTCCTTCCCATAAATAATCATATTACAAGCAAATGAACTTACATTAGAACAGACCTGTCTGATTTACGGACTGATGTGCATTAACAGGTAGCCTCATATCCAGTTATTATGCAAAGCATTTTAGGAACTATTGAGGAAAAAGATCGTTTCCTGATTGGATGAGAGCAAAGAGCCGTAATATTACAAACGGAATATAATGCTTCTTCATTTTTTCCAGCCAAGAGTTTTGCATATGAGAGGATGCAAAGCACATAAGTGTATGCAACTCCCAGCCAATAACCGGGAATAAAAGGAAAAATTGCTATTTCATGGTACTTTGTTGTTCTTTTTTAACACCGATATAAAGCCTACGGGGGCTATTTTCTATAACACAAATACATTTGGTATTTTAGCTGCATGCCCTGGAGACTTTTCTTCTTTACCAGTAAACTGCAATAAGGTTCTTTGGGGATATGTAATTGTGGGAGGATAATGGTTTGGGCTACTGGTATAGTTAAACATACTTGACAAACTCCTTATGTTAAAAACACACCTGAGCTATACATTGTTTTCTAACTCAATGATCTTTTTTTGGTAACTTCTGCAAAACTATACAACAAAAAAAGGTAAAGAGCAACATAACCCCCTTGGTGCATTTCTCAAGTATATCCTGTATAATGAAGAACGTGGAAGACTCTGGGCGCCATAATGTGATGTCTAATCTCACCATTGATATAAGAGAGCCATAGAGAGAGAGGAGACTTCCTTTTGGCCACTGATTGCACTGATTTGGCCAATGATAATT